>JARKHS020024762.1:0-80604 GCA_030143305.2 Amblyomma americanum | reverse complement strand
ACAGAAATGGCTGTGCCTACACCATTATGGCTCTTATGGCCTCTTTTGCCAAGTGCCACCAAACATGACAGCTAAATTGGCAGATCCAACTTCCTGGGTTGTCACTTTGCGAGCCAACTCCAAGTTCTCGACCACTGCCTTCATAGCTGCGAGGTGCACCTTCTTTGTGATGGCGTTGAACGATTTCTGATGCATCGGTTTGGGTAATCCAAGAATTGCGAAAAATCAGATGAGTTGGTTGTGTCCTGCTCCAACAGCGTGCGCCGCAACCACGGCCTTGACGTTCACGGTGAAGCTCTCCCTAGTGCTGGCAGATGGACGCGCTTCACCGTGTCGCCCGCCGGAGTTGCATGCCACGATGAATACATAGACAAAACAACGGATGTGGGACATGCTTCATTGTTGCAACACAACTCCAGAAACAACGCAAGGCCTTTCCACTTCCCAGCCAGCTCGTCGATCGTAAGCTCGCATCGTCCGCACTCCGGGCATGCTGCGCCGCTCACAAGGTCATTCACGGCGCCGATCTCGCAGGATAAAGAGCACTCGCTGACTCTTCACCGCCCCTACCATCATTTTCGAAGAATCCTATCCTTCTTTTCCGACGCGCTAATGAAACTCAACGCTTTCGATGAAGTTCGAACATCCAGCCGGCTCCGAAGCGTCAGAAGCGTCGCCTCGGCCGAGGTTAGGCTTCTCTGTCACCCACCGCTTCACTTTCCTGCGAGTTCTCTTGAATTTATGCTTCGTCCGAAACTTGATACGTTTCTTCTCGGCATCCATACTAACGAAAAGCAGAAATATTTGCAATAGCTTGCAAAGCACGTAGCAAGAGGTGCGTGTAGCAGAAGAGCAGACGTCACAATGACGCTTCGCGAGCTAGGAGCCAATGGCGTCGCCGCGATCGAACCATGTGATGTGGAAGCGCTCGATTTTGGCGGTGGAAAATGCTGTTTTTATTATTATTTCTTGGCAGTTTGCACAGCGGCAAAGCCCGCCTCCGGGAGAAAAAGCATAGGCCTAGCTCCTCACGCAAGCCCAGCGCAGTACGATTCTGCGATTTGGCGCCTCACACACTTAAAAATGGGTCAGATCTGCACCTTTTCTAGCCACCGCGAGTACTTTAACAGGGGTTTTCGATAATACTTTAACAGGGGTTTTCGATAATTTCCAGATCAATTATGGCTCTGATTTTTGCATACATGAAAGAGGAATGCTCAAGTTTATTAAAGCAGTCAAAAACACAAAAGTGACTTTTTTACTTAAAATCGCCGTTTTTCGAACCGCGTCTCCCCTTAAGAGAGCAGAAGACAGGAGAGTTGTGAGAAAGAAGATAGGAAAGTGAAAGATAGAGGGGAGGACAGGAAAAGGCGACTGCCGATTTCCCCCGGTCGGGCCAAGCCGGAGGTACCGTTTACAAGAAGCTGGGGCCAAAGTAGTGTGTTGCCTCTGCCGAGGGGCCTTAAAGGTCCAAACGCTCGGCATCTGCTCAACCACCAGGATCCCCTTTTCCCCGGACACGGCGATGACACGCACGGCGAAGCGCGGGTTCTGAGGTCTGTGGTGATGCACTGTTCACCATCATCCCCATGGAGGGATGTCCCTGCGGATGCACTAGAACCCGTGGTGTCGCCACTCACCAACGCCTGCAAGCTGCAGACGCCCTCCTGCGGGGACGGCCTACATTTCAGCGACCTGAGCCCCACAGAGCGTGCGATACTTTTGAGGGAGCACGGTTAGGTTAGGCACCCCCTTCCGCCGTGGGCAGCTGTTGCAAACTAAATACCATAACCCCAGTGCGGGGAGTCGCGAGGGGCCAGGACGAGGTCGGCGCGTTGAGCCCATCGGAGGCTGGCCGGGGCTTTGGGGCCAACGGATTGTGATTCTTTGAACGGCGCGGTTGCACGGTGCAGCAGGCGGCATCTAGGTTTCCCACGCCTGCATGGCCAAATTATATATTTATTTTTTTGCCACAAAAAAAACGGATGTGTGCTCAAGGGCGGTCGCGTTTAAAGTTGGCGGCTTGAAACTAAAGCCGACGCACGACGCTTCAACGGCTTCCGCTAGATACAACGGGTCCACTGGATCGGGCTCTCTCGCCCACTTGCATGTACCTTCAGATGTGTACTGCAAATGGGTTAAATTAGCCGAGAGCTTGAAAAGAACAGCTCCGCCCAACTGCCGAAGCTATTGAATTACGTCACAACGCGTACCTCGCCGCGGAGCCGAATCAGTCTGGCCAAGCCTGCAGCGGCTGGTGCACTCGGCACGAAATAGAGACATGCTCCAAGTCTCCGCCAGTGCGGTCAGAGTGCGCCGAAGCCGCCGAACGCGTCAGCGGTCAAGCGCAGTTGGAGTATAGAGGGTCTCGCTTTTGCCGACATGACGTCGCCGAGAAGCGCGCGCGCGTTACACCGGAGCATAAACGCGCCTTAACAGAGCCTACGCTTAACCGCTAACCAACATATTTGGCGGCGGCATCTATGGGAGCCACTGAAACCCCCCCACCCACTCACTGAATAATAAAAAAAAAATCCTGTGCCGAGGCTTGGAATCGAACCAGGGCTTTTGGTGTTTGAGGCGGAGACGTTACCACTCTGCCACGATGGCTCATGGTATAACCATCAATAAAGGAGCATCTAGCGAATGCACTCTTCCGATGCAGAAATCTCCGCACTTTCGCTACGTATATCCTGACCTAACAGAGCTAGGCCATCAGCAATTTTTCTTAACTGCCTTGTACCTTGTCTACCGTCCCTAATAAACGATTTCCGTTAAGTTGCTTGAAGTTGACTGGCACAGCCGGGAATGTTTCGCTGGGCGAGCGTGCGAAGACACAAGTGCTCTTTATACTGCGAACTGCCTTGTACGATCACCGACCATCGTGCCATCATAGAGTGCTCTTTATACTGCGAACTGCCTTGTACGATCACCGACCATCGTGCCATCATAGTTTTTCATTGACCGTGGTGATCATCTGACCAGCCTTAACAGGCTCCTTCAAAGGTTAACTAGCACTTGAAGCGGCACTAGGAGTTCCTCTGCTGTTCTGCGCTTGTATATCTAGGCGCGTCAGAAACAAAACCACGGGGCGCGCAAAGCTCATAGACGCGAAGCGCCATAACAAATCAAAACTCTCCTGGCCGCCTGTGGCACCGCCAAGCATCGGTTTTCTTTGCTTCCAACATTCAGGTTGTCTTTTGTGTGCCTTCCTTGTGTGATAAAAGTGCACTATTGGTTTTAGAACAAAACTTACTTCAATATTGAACCGCGCAACCTTCCTCTGTCAGCCTCAGAGATTCACGGATAAAGGAAGAAAAATTCCTCCAAGGTGGCGTCTCTTCTCCTGTGACATCACCACGCTTGTACTTGCGGGATTGGCCTGTGGTGGCGATACCTGTATTTTGGCTCTTGCTATCTTCTACCTTATATGAGCTTTGTTTTCAGTAAGAGCGGCGTTTTTGTGATCAGGAGCTGGTATTCTATCGATACAAGCCAACTTCAATTTCTCCTCAGTGTCCCTTTAAAAGCGGGTACTGGCAAATCGAAGTGGACGAGAGAGACCGGGAGAAGACGGCTTTCGTGACGCCCGATGGCCTCTCTGAGTTAAAGGTGCTCCCATTTGGTCTGTGCTCAGCACCGGCCACGTTCCAATGCATGATGGATACCGTTCTCTCTGGCTTGAAGTGGCAGTCCTGCCCGGTGTACCTGGACAATGTCATTATATTTACCACGTTTGACCAACACTTGGAGCTGTTGCGCATTGTGCTACAAGCACTCAAATCCGCACAACTCACCATCAATGCCGAGAAATGCAATTTTGGCTTTCAGGAGCTTCGCTTTCTTGGTCACGTTGTCAGCGCACAAGGTGTTCGCCCGTACCCTGACAAGGTTGCTGGCGTCTCAGTTTTCTACGCCCAACTGACAAGAAGGCCGTCCACCGGTTTTTTGGGTCTGTGCTCGTATTATCTGACAAGAAGGCCGTCCACCGGTTTTTTGGGTCTGTGCTCGTATTATCGGCGCTTTGCTCAAAATTTCTCTCGAATCGCTGAACTGTTGAACTCACTGACTCGTGACGACACGCCCTTCGTGTGGGGAAGCGACCAAGAGGCTGCATTTATCGAGCTTCGCAGCTGTCTATAACGTACTCCGATACTCGGCCATTACGATGAACACGCTGCCACGGACATCCACACTGATGCCAGCAATGTTGGCCTTGGTGCGATACTGATCCAGTGGCAAGACGGTGCCGAACGGGTCATCAGTTATACCATTCGAACACTTACGCGCTCCAAGACCAATTATTCTATGACAGAGAAAGAGTGCCTTGCAGTAGTGATATGGGCCATCAGTAAGTTCCGACCGTACCTCTACGGGCGACCCTTCCGTGTGGTAAGCGACCACCAATCTTTATGCTGGCTGGCGATCCTCAAAGACCCCTCAGGATGCTTGGCTAGATGGAGCTTACGCTTGCAAGAATACAACATAACAGTCATCTACAAGTCGGGGCGTAAGCATCAAGATGCGGACTGTTTGTCGCGTGCACCTATCACAATCGGTCCCGAAGAACCCGCTGATGATTCTCCTTTCCTGCGTGCTGTTAGTATGACCCAAATGGCGCAGCTTCAGCGGGCGGACTCGGAGTTCACGCCGCTCATCGATTACCTCAAAGGCATCGATGCTCGCATCCCGCGTGTTTTTCGTCGTGGGCTCCACACCTTCACTTTACAATCTGGTGTTCTCTACAAGCGCAACTTTGCCAGCAACAAGAAGCGTTTCTGCTTGTCGTACCATCGCAGTTGCGGCCAGAGATTTTGAGTGCCTGTCATGATGCACCCTCTGCCGGCCATCTCGGAGTAAGTCATACACTCGCACGCATTAAGCAGAAGTATTATTGGCCCAGGCTACTCCCATCGGTGCGCGCCTACGTACAAACATGCCGTGACTGCCAACGTCGGAAGTCTCCTTCGTTGAAACCAACCGGATTTCTTCACCCCATCGATCCACCGAAGACCCCTTTTCACCAAGTGGGCATGGACCTCCTTGGCCCTTTCCCGAAGTCTTTGTCTGGAAAGTGCTGGATCGTCATTGCCGCCGACTACCTGACACGGTACGCTGAGACCACGTCCCTTGTGAAAGGCACTGCTGCTGAAGTGGCGCAGTCCTTCGTCCACAACATTGTCCTGCGTCATGGAGCCTCCGCCGTTGTTGTTACTGACCGGGGAACTGCTTTCACTGCCTGCTTAACCCAGTCAGTGATGACTCTGACGCACACCAGTCATCGACATGCTATGGCCTATCACCCACAGACAAACGGGTTGGTAGAGCGACTCAACCGCACACTAGCCGACATGCTTTCTATGTATGTTGACATCGAGCATCGAACTTGGGACACCATTCTGCCGTACGTAACGTTTGCATACAACACTGCCCTACAGAAGACAACCCGACTGACTCCCTTTCAGCTCGTCTCCAGTTGGCAAGTGAGCACTCCGTTGGATGCTATGTTGCCCGTTGACCCCCACTACGACTCTGATGCTGACCTCGCCGCAGACACCTTTGTTCAGCGTGCTGAGGAAGCGCGGCAATTGGCACGCCTGCGAATTAACTGTCAACAAGAGACTGACGCCGCTAGGTACAACCTCGGACGACGCTTTGTCAGTTATGCGCCTGGCGACTTGGTGTGGGTTTGGACACCTGTTCGTCGCCGCGAACTTAAAAGTTGCTGCGCAGATACTTCGGCCCTTACGAAGTAGTGCGCCACATCAGTGGTGTGACCTATGCAGTTGCTCCCACCCAAGCGCCTTGCTCATTGCGCCGGTTGCACCGTACTGAAGTCGTGCACATTGTTCGCATGAAGCCTTACCACGACAGACTCCTTTACTGAACAGCGGTTTACTGCAGCTGTATTTTTCTGATATTTCCCTCCTAGCCACATCATGGCGATGCTGCAGAAGAGGGGGCAGCGATACGTGCCACTGTGGAAGAAGACGAAAAAGCGCCTCCATCCGTGAAGAAAGATGTTTCTCCCCCGCTCGAGCACTTAGACCATTTAGGATTCGCCGCAGTTTTACGAGTCTTCTCGGAGGTTCCCCTTCGAATTGCTCGTAACAATATTTAAAAGCAAGACACTGCCTGCTCGAGAAACTTTCCCAAGAAATGTCATTGTGCGGGCAAATGAGAACGGGTGGATGACGGGTGCGATGGTGGAAGAGTGGGTTAAGATTGAGTGGCGAGGGCGTCCAGGAGCCCTTTTGACAAAGAACTCGCTCCTTGTCGTCGACTCTTACCGTGGGCACTTGACTGACAACGTGAAGGCTGCGCTCACCCAAGCGAACGCGGACCTCGCTGTCATACCTGGCGGCATGACAGGCCAGTTGCAGCCACTTGATGTCTGCATCAACCAACCTTTCAAGGATCGTCTGCGGAAATATTACACAGACTGCTTGACTGACGAGGACCACATGCTAACGGCAACGGGCCGCATCAAACGTGCTACCGCAGCTGGCGGGCTGGGTAGCTGCAGCGTGGGACGACATCCCATGTACTTTGATCGTGCGCGCCTTTAAAAAGTGCAGCATATCTAATGCGCTTGACGGTACCGAAGATAGTGCACTGTTTGAAGAAGACAGTGACAAGGAACACAGCGACGAGTCTAGCAGCGATGACGACGTTGAATGAGCTCTGCACATTCAGATTCAATAAATGCTGTTTGCATTTTGTGAACGCTGTCCTCGCTTTTTTTCTTCGGCCTAAATTCGAGGTAATACAGTAAAACCTCGTTAATTCGAACTCGAGGGGGACCGGAAAATTGTTAGAATTAAGCGGAGTTTGAATTAACGAGCGGGTGCTAAAAAAAGCGGCCATCACGCCCGGCAGCACGGGCCGAAGCTAAAACAGGCATATCTGAGATCGTTATCTCTTACTACGCGCTACTACACATTTGTGGCGGGCGATTGCGCGAATTAAAATCATAGAGCCCGAATGTCGAAGGAAATAAAGTTAATTTGTTTATGCGGTTGGAGCTAACATCAAAATGCATTCGCATAAGCAGCAAGCTTAATGATTAAATATGACGCTATGCTTCAAAAACATGTTTATTAACAGCAGATTGGCAAAGCATATCAAAGAGAAAAATAATCGGTGATGCGCATTTGTTTTCGTTTTCTTTGCCGTGACTCGACAAGCATCGTCTGCAACTTGCCCAACAGCTCCAACGCAGCGTCCGAATTATCGGCGGAGAAGTAGCGCGCAGCCAGATCGAGTGCTGACGCTGTTTCACATGCACTCGGGGGTGGCAATGGATCGTCGCCTCCGTCGGACTCGTCGTCGCTGTCAGCTGTGCTCGCCGCGCCGGAGTTGTGCGGCATCTGGTCACCGCAGGCCGCTTCAATAATCTCGGCATCGCTTAACGACCCCGATGTCTCCACGCCGCTGTCAACGTCTACGAAGCTCTGGAAGTCAACACCCTTCGATAAAGCAGCGTAAGCAGGGTGCAGCACGACGGAGTCATCACACTGAGCATCCAGCTCTGCCGTGCTGCAGGCTTCTGGGCCTTCAATGAAGCTGCACTTTCGATAACAGTTCGCGACTGTGTCCGCCTTGACAGCATTCCACGATGTTGCCAGCATGTCGCAGGCTCCGAGGAGATTGACGTCGTACGATTTGCCGCTGTCCATACACACAAGAATCCGCTCTAGGAGGTGGCGCCTGTACAGTGTTTTGAGGTTTTTAATAACCCCAAGGTCCATAGGCTGCAGCACAGCCAACGGTCACGACCGCCTCGGCGCAGCGGAAACCTGCAACGGCTTGCGCCGGAGCGACCGTGGCCGGAGCATAGGCGGCGCCCGCGGTAGGGTGGCTACCCGCGTGACCGCGCGTCAGCCAAAAATAGACAAGCCAATGCTTCGACACTCCGGCAGCGAAAACCTGCTACGGCATGCACCGGAGGGTTGGTTCGGGCAACGCAATTCACGTCTCACCTCGTGCGTGCTGACATGCGTGCTGGCTTATTTTTTTTCTCATCATTCTGCTTTTTTTTTTAAATTTCCAGCGCATTGTATTTGCTACGAGGTGACTTCTATATGCGAGGAGCAATGCCAGCCATCGGCGCCTAGTTCGAATTAACCGACGTGGATACCGGCATATTCGAATTATCGGGAGCTTTGACCCATTGAAATACACAGGGCTTTGCCGGGACCCGGCCGTCAGTTCGAATTAACCGGAAGTTCGAATTAAGCGATTTCGAATTAACGAGGTTTTACTGTATATATATATAATATATATATATATATATATATATATATATATATATATTATATATATATATATATATATATTGGCTCCAGACTTTAGGGGTCGGCTTAGAATCGGGGTCGGCCTAAATTCGAGTAAATATGGTAGGTCGACTTACAATCTTGTAAATACTAGATGAAATCCCAGCGATGGCAACACTGGCTGAGCTCAATGTGGTGGCAGCATTCCCGACTACATTCACACCAAAATTTTGAGCAACCGTTCGTCATACAGTGTTCTGGGTGGTGTCATAGCATTTCTCTTTGCATATAGCTTACATGTTTCAGTCAAATTGGAGGCTAGCTTGCAACAGGGGTTCGGACGGATGACATAGCACCTTTAGTTGCATGTGTTAAGGCACGGTTGAAGCGTCCACCCAGATGTGGAGATGTGAGAGCTACTGAGCTCTTTCGTTTTCTCAAAAGACATGCTTTCCCATTCCTCTACCCATTCCTCCACATAAGCTGACTTAAGCGCCCTCAGAATTTTGTCTTCTCTGGCAGAGCATTCTGTCACTCAGTGCATTGCCATGGCACACTGCAGTGATGCCGTGCATGACACTGTTGCATGTTGGCCAATCATTGTGGCACTATGTTATACCAACTCTGCAGAACTACGAAATGTGCCTTTAACAGCTGCTCTGTGTTGTGAGCCTTCAGCTTTGCAATCAGTGAAATTAAGCCTTTACAAAGATGGAGCAGCCACAAGGAACACATTGTTCTGCAACAGCCCCATTGTTTCAGCAAGGAAGAAGCACCGCAGTGTTGATGTTCCCTCAACGGATTGACTGACCTTCGAGGGAGACCTTCTTTGGGGTGAGCGCCTGTACATGGTAGGGGCCATCGGTGCTGCGCCGGTACTTCTGGCGGCCACCACGTACCCTGTCTAACCGGACCCCTGCAACAGGTTGATCGGAGAAATTTTCAGCTCCAGTCAGTCACAGGAGCTCCTCCTGCACTTCCGTACAATGCCCAAAAGCACAACGCATCACTACTTCATACCTTCCTGTTCGCAACGACACAAACCAAAATGAGGTTCAGCAAGGATGAGTATGCAATAGCTATAGGCAAATGCAACAAGCTGAGTGCCCTAAAAACATGGGCGCAAGGCACAACAGTTGCAGCAAGTGAGGGTTCCTGTAAATTTTTACATAGTTCTGAAGTTACCATTACATTCACTGAAATCTATCAGCATTGGTTTACTTTGCACACTGAAATATGGCCAAAGGTGTCTGAAACTGAACACAAATTTGATGCTCATATGTACTCCCGACGCATGAAACTGCCTGTTCATGGCAGTTGCAAGTCAGGAACACATCGAACAAATCAAGAAAAATAATGAAATGGTTCAGTTAGCAACACACCACTTTGACAAAGGGCAAAACTAAAAATGGAACCAAGAGAAGGAATAAAATACGGTAAAATATTGATCTTGTTCATTGTTTCTTTTTGTACCACAAGAACATTAGTGCAACGAGGTAGACCCCTGATCACTTTCTGCTATGTATTTTGGCTGTTGCAAACATGAAATGAATCATCATTCCAGCTGCTAAACACTGGAGCTGGCTGGTGCTGTTAACTGTCACGCCTGCATTCACTCCATCTTGCGTTTGCAAAGTTCAGTGTAAGCAAGACCTAACGTGTGCTCTTACTTCACTGCTTATTCACCTCAATCTACACCCCTGCCCATCTCAAAGGGGAAATTGTGCACAACTCCATGCAACCTTTGTTCATAATAAAAATTTAGTCTATGTCTCTTTTGACTACGTTCATGTTTGCTTGGCACCAAAACACATTTCTGAGAAAATGCTCTAAAAAAATAGAAATTTCTGAGTGACAGTGCTCGTGCTGCTGGTCCCTTGCTAATTTTTGTGCTATGCCATTTCCCATTTCTCTCCATTCCGTCCATTTACCAGTTTCCACCTTTTTCCATCATTCCAGTCCCAACTTGGAAGAACAACAAGACAAATGGAATCATTCCAAATTCGGCAGTGGCACCAACTCTGGCCCACACAGAAGCAAGGCGGCCAACTTTGGCGGCTTGCTGCAACAACAGCAGCAGCAGCAGCAACTATAATGGGCACCATCGGTGCTGTTCCAGGAGACAAGGCCAGAAGCATGACAAGTGGCTGCACAAACCCCACGGCCCCCACTGACAGAGATGTGGGAAGGTTTAGAAAGTATAAATAAACAAACAGATCGAAAAATAAAAACCACAGGCACATCTCACAGGACAACAAGATGCATTGAAGCAGATGAGCCCCCCCCCTCGTCCCCAACCTGCCGCTGTGGGCCAGCGGTTTAAAGCAGAGACCAAAAACGACAAAGGAAGGAGCGAGAGGGTGGAAGGAGAAGGGAAGAGAGAGGTAGTATAAGAGACGGCATCTTCTGTTTGCGGAACCAACAACCAGCTGCCGAAAAACAAGCTTCTGGCGCTGCGCCAGCTCACAACCCTTCGGGCCCCCAGTTCATTTTTCTTCTCGCCCCATGGCGCTCCAAGGAGAGAGAGAAAAATGGGGAGAGAACGTGGCAGACACCAACAACTCCTTCCCTCACCGTGCCACAGTGCATGCGCCCAAACGGAGCAGAGAAGAAGCACCCCTCGGAAGATGCATCGGTCCCATTCCAAAATCGCAGCTGTTGTCGCGAGGCCACCACGGCTGCAGCAGGTATAAATATTCGGACGGGTTCTCCAAGGCCCACCCCGCCACCTCATCACTTTCAAGGCAGCGGCACAGTCTCCTCCTCTTCGCGCCGCAGTGTGTGCAGTTCTCAAGATGGCAGTGCGCCTCTCTGGCAAGTCGTAAGCCCAAGAGACCTCCCGGTCAGTCGCAAAAAGCTGTCTGCCGTGCGCAAACTTTTCCCTGGCTCTGCCCCAGTACCTCTCCAAGGATATGCACAAAGAAAGAGACATTTTTGAAAAGGTTTCTAATAAGATGCAATATCTACCAGAGTTCCAAATTCTGCCATCAATGCTGATCACTGCCTGTTTTTTCTGCGTGACAGGCCACGAACAAGACAAGAATAGCCAAGACTATGTTACTCGGCCATTAGCTTACACACACTGCTTCCATTACTGCGACCTGTAGGCACAGACCGTGCATTAGGTCGGAGTGCAAGCAGTGCAGGCAGGCCTCGTGCTCAACTGGAATGGTAACGGTGCAAGCCAAATAGCAAAAGCCCGCCAAGATTTCCTGGCAAAACCTTTCACGCTCAAAAAACACGATCATTAAGCAAGACGAGAGCAGCACAAAATGCACCTAGGAATACGAGAACAGCAAAGATCAGAGAAGAAAAAAGACAAGAACAGAATGACAAGAATGAAAAGTGCAACGCTTGAAAGTGACAAAACTGTATGAACGTTCCTTGCAAATCAAGCGTCCCATCTTCGTCCATTGGGCCTTCCTCCCTTCCCTGCATTCGTACCTGCATTTTTCAGAACTCTTCCTTCCATGACAAATTCAGTGTACTACAGAATGGAGAGACACTGCTGGCCAGCAGCCAGGCCATTCTCCCGACATTTTTGCATTTTGTTCAATGTGTCTTCACCAACTACTACATTCCGACATCTAAAGGCACCTTCTCTCCCCTTTGTTTTAGCCTACATCACACACTCTACGCCTAAATGCTATGCCCGTCCTTATGCAGGTCACGTCCTGTCTGGACCAGTGTATTAACATGCTTTTAAAGGCAGCAAGTTATTTAAGAGTTGCAGGATTTTTATTCAGTTTCTGTGATGGTTAAGCCAGGACTGCTCTGCATGCATCTTCTCTGTGCTTTGCACAACACACATTTGGCCAATCAGATGAAACTAAGCACATGTGACTTTACGCAGTGACTGTCAGATCGTACGAATGTACTGTCACGGTGAAAAGTCTACGGGATGCGGATTCACATAAAAAAGAAAAGATTTTGTTGCCTCGTTGCCTTGCTAGTCAGTCAGCTGGTATTAATTCCCGTGGATGTAGCGCACATGACCCCTCGTGATTCAATGTTTTTATTTAACCTGTTCTGGCCAACTGCAGAGAAATATTTGCTTCCCCTTGAACACACATAACTTTTGTACATGACTGTACTATGCAAGGTCATGCGATTCAGGTAGGTATGGCCCATGTATGCTTCAAAAGGCTCATTTACATGAACCCAAAGGACTGGATCAAATAACGCCGAGCTAAGCAAGGTTACCAAGACTCAACCACAGCACATTTTGCATAAACTTCACATTAACGAGTAAGGCCTGAAGCACGGCACCCTCGGAGGCGCAACCTGCTTGTGTTCCTGCTAACACACGGCAATAAAGTGATTCCCACAAGTGAAGGTGAGCAAGCACAACTCGCTGAGGAAGGCTAGAGAGTCTACATACAACCCCTTGTAAGCAAACTAACTTGACACGTCCCAGTGAATGCCTTTACTGACCTGCTATTAGGACAATAACCCAAGGTGCATTACTGTTCTGCGCATGCGCACTGGTGCCCGTTATTTTCCCTAGCCCCAAAAATGATAGGGTCACCCTATTTTAAAACTCCCTATAATTTACGTCGGCTCTAGAACTGGTTCTGCACTTAGTAGATGGGCTCAAACCGACACTATCGAGTTTCTGTAGGTGCCACTAGAGAGGGCGCTCTTGAATAGCAAGGTGCAGGGTACAGGTATCACTGTCATTCCTTTGCCCTAAAGGTGACAAGAAAGGTCTGGGTGCTTTTTTTTTTTCGTCCGTGCCCTTTCACATCGCAAAACCACGAATGTGTTCCTACTTAGCCAGTTTTCCATTGCTCTGCGCAGAGGTGAAGCAAACAATAGAAGGAAGGGAAGACTCAATCCGCTCAACACGGGATACTCACCTTCCTTGAGCATGCCCATCTTGAGGCACTTCTGGAACCGGCAGGCCTGGCACGCCTTGCGCCGCCGCTTGTTGATCTCGCAGTCGCTCGACGCGGGACACGTGTACTCGATGTTGCCTGCAGGACAGGCAGCCAAGAGAAGAGCAGGAAGCGATTCAGACAACAAGCAGGCTGTGACCGATCTGTACAAGCCACACACAAACACACGCAAACTGCTGGCGGTGGTAAATCACGGCCTCCGGGCTAATCTTGCGCTGAGATGTGAGAGATTGGCGGAACGTTGCATGCAAGCGGGGGAAAGCAGCCGTAACGCGGGCCAAGGCCAAAGCCAAAGAAAACCAGCACTGACGCAACTCTGGCTCCAAGCCAGGGTTGAACATGGGGCCCTCGCTGTGACAGCACATTAAAACGGCTTGTCCTCCAGATGCCGGGACTTCCCGACAATTCTGTGCAGTTTGCCCACGAGCCACAGTAAGCATGCACCAACCTAATGCAGCTGAAGACCAATTAATTTGAGGTAGATGCAGTTCAAAGGATGCAAAGACAGCACTGTTAGAAAATGGAGTTAACTAGGGAGATTATGGAGGCTTTCTACATAAAGAAAAAAACTAGATTGTGCGTTAGCAGCCCGTCGGTTTGCCTGCATGACAGTGAAGATCGTTTCCTCGATTCCACGTGGCTACACATTTGTTTGCTTTGTTATCTTGTTTGTTTGCACTCTTTATATTCCTTGCTTTCTGCGAATAAACCTTCAGTTGTGAGTTAGCGCTGTGTCCCGTTGTTTTCTTTCCTTGTCCTCCTCTTTTGCGCTATTTTCGCTTAAGTATGTATCACCAACTCGTCCGTCTTGCCATCGTGTTTTTGCAAGAACTTTGTTAACAGTGAAACTTGGTGCAGTGAAAGATCTACAAACATGTGGTCTCTCTGCACTTAAAACTCACTGAAAAAGTTCATACTTGTGTGTACAAAATTATGATTTCATGCACACACTCACTTTTTCTGTCTCTCATTTCAGGTTTCCTTCAAGTTTTCAAACGCATGAACTTTCCTTTTTTTTTTGTGTGTGTGTAGTCAGAAGTAAATGGAGATGTGCCTGGGGAATCACTGCGTTAAATTTTCATTCCAGGGGTTTTGCATCGTCTTCCCTGCGGTGGCCAAGACAGTGCACCAATCAGGATGCAGGCAAGAAGTCGCTGGGAACAATGAGCAGTGCCTGCCAGTAAATTCACCACAATATCAGTGCGCGTAAGCACGGAAGTGATGCACTGCCCAAGGTATCCGTCAGAGCCATAATGCTTCCAACGTCGCTAGCTGCCTAATGAACATCTGGCAAGTCTGTTCAAGCTGAAAGAGTTTGTGTTTCTGTTGAAATAAAGAAACAAAAAGCCCTAACACACATATGTGAAAAGCGAAGCTGGCATTATATTTTATTCACGTCAGCTATCCCAGTTCATTGCGTAAACAATGCAGAGATCTAAAAACACATTTAAAGAATTCACAGGGGCACCCAATTCCATTATGTGATGGCAAAGCAATGGCAATAGCCGTTGTTGATGCCTTCACCACTCAGAAATGATGTCACTTCCAGTCTGGTGACATCACTTCCTGTATAGTGATGTCACTTTGCTCAGGCCAATGCGGGAATTTTATGATTGAAGATGCATTTTGCCCCCATGGGGCTGCTATAAAAATTTCTGAGGATGCCCTGAAAATCACATTTTCAAAGTCAAGGGTCTCAAGTATTATCCAGGAATGTCAGCATGCCCCATACCATTCAGTCTTCTGCGCATTTGTCCTTGTGCTAGAGAAGAAAAAAACATGGCAGAACAATAACCCATACCGGCACCACCTCACAACGTGTCATCCTGTTACAATATCAGTCTAGAACGCCTGTGACAGAAGTTATTTTGTTCTATCACCTCTGCCAACTTATGTGCATTGCTCATGGCATGTACATGACTGTGGACCAAGAGATTTGTGGTAATAAAGCTACTCTTGAAGTTCTTAGAGGACCAGGGCCTTATGGGGCAGGGTTAGAAGTCCATCTCTTTACTTACAAGACACAAACAGAGTAACTGCCAGCATACCCAAACTAAGGCTAACCCCACCTGTTTTTAGCACAACGACCCCTACCACAGCTTTTCGCTTCCAAACAGTATTTGTGGAGTCCTTTTGGTGTTGACGTCACGAGTTTAAATTGAATGGCGGGAACAGGAATGCGAAATTTTTTTGCTGTGACGGGGGTGACGATGTGTTGCTGTTACGCAGAGTCTTCAAGACAGGTAAGACAACACTCGAAATCATGGAACAGCCCATCAAGGCGCCACATATTTGTGCACACGTCAATACATTGCCATGGCACTCTTTCACATTTGTTGTCCACTTAGTATTAAGCCGTACATGTGGTTAAAACATATGCAAAAACACTGTCTCACCCTGGATGGTCCGCTTGAAGAAAGCCTTGCAGGCCTCGCACGAGGCCACCCCATAGTGGTAGCCCGAAGCCACGTCCCCACACACCAGGCAAAGCCGCCGCGGAGAGTTGCCTCCACCGCCTCCGCCGCCACCACTATGGTGGTTGCTGTTGTTGTGGTGATGCCCCGATGAAACTCGCGTTGAGTGGCCACCACCTGATCATGAGAGAGCAAAGCGAACTCTCATAAAGGCGTCCAGACTAAAAACATCACAACCTAGCCACACCATCAAACAACAACTTCAGTCAACAACTTCAGTCATGCACTGAATAGTAGCACCACAGAAGCAAGAAGCATAAATTTGATGGAACCGATGCTGCTGCATCAAAGCAGAATGCATGAAGTAAATGCGTAATGAAAAGTGAATTCAAGACATGCACTACGAAGTAACTGAATTGCAGTGCTTTCAGAGAATACACAAGAGGCCTCCCTCACGATCGGCTTTACTTGGCAACATCAGGTCAGTCCGTGCACCCGCTGATTTCATCAACAAAGTGAATTTTTGTACCGTTACCTTCACAAAAATTATCACTACCCTGGCTAATACATGTCTGAAAAAGAGAGAGAAAATTTCTTGGAACATTACAGATGTTAGTTCTTAAGCACAGAGCTTCGGTGAAACACAAAACTGCGATGTTTATGTGGGCTCGTGACTGACGCTTTTGGGAGAACTGAAAACTTCTTTGTGTGGCAAAAATTTAATGTTTATCACAAATGGCCTTGTCAGCTCATTCTGCACAGCTGTCAAACGCAGAAAATCTGATCCGAGATTCTCTCACTTCATTTCACACAGCACTATTTTGACACACTTGCCTCTGTTGAGTGCATAAGTGGCCGGCCAACATTTAATAATGTACCTCAACTCATGATGCAATTTTTACATTTGTGGCTGAGTGGTTAGAATTGTTCTCTGCTTTTATTGCCAGCATACTTTGTCTATCTATACAAACAAGTTGTGATACTTGTATCTGCAATGCATGCGAGTCAATTTTCAGTTTTTGCTACGACTTGAAAATGGGACGCTTCAGACAACTCCCTGTCAATTGGAAACGTACGCTAGTTTAATATCTCGCACATTTTTCCACATGATGGTTTCAATGGGCACCTTTCTCTGAACTTTTTCTATCGCCCTGGTATGAATGGGTGCAATTCTTACATGTGACCAGTACAGTGCAAGAGCAGGGCAAGAGTAGGGCAAGAGCTGGGCAAGAGCAGAGCAAGAGCAGGGCAAGAGCTGGGCAAGAGCAGGGCAAGAGCAGGGCAAGAGCAGTGCAAGAGCAGGGCAAGAGCGGGGCAAGATCAGGGCAAGAGCAGTGCAAGAGCAGGGCAAGAGCAGGGCAAGAGCAGTGCAAGAGCAGGGCAAGAGCAGGGCAAGAGCAGGGCAAGAGCAGGGCAAGAAGAGGACAAGAGCAGGGCCAGTAAGCAGCCAGTGGTTGAAGTTGGCCAGCCTGCCACTTGCATACAAAGACCTTTAAATGCAAGAGGCAGTGCTGAACAGAGAGGAGGCGGGCACACTCACTAGAACCATGTCCCGTGCCCATGGCCGGCGGCGAGGGTGGCGCCTGGTGCGTGGCGCTAGTGGTTGAGGAGCAGGAAAACTCAGGAGGGCTCAGTGGAGGCGACAGGCTGGGCGAATGGCACTGCAGCTTGATACTGTGGTGGGGTGCGGCATCTCCTGGTGACAGGGACGATGACGACGAGTACATGGTAAGCTCGTACGGCTCCTCCTCCCTCTTCACCAGCCCAGAGGACGCCATCTAGGGCCCTGCACGATAATCAACGAGAAATGTTGATCACGCAACAGCCTGCGGCCTCGTAAAAACCTTGTTTACCACACACCAAGAGAACACCAAGGATATGAGCATTACACACATGCTCAAACTCTAGTCTACACTACACATGTCAAGGCTGGAAGAGCAGCCTCACCTACTGATAAGCGCATTCGTTACCACTTTACATTTAAACACAACTTGTGTGTCAGTTACACACACAACTAGACATGCAAAAAATGCACAATAATTCCCGTCCTGGCTGGTGTAAATATTCTATGCTTTAAACCATGTGCGCAGCACTCCCCCAACCTTATAACCTTGATAACCTTTTGTGTGCTGTTTTATCAAGGCACTGGTAAACACGACACTTGTGCACTTCCAGAACCCGAAATCTTGCTCCGAAACAATGGATATCCTGGAGGCAAGTTCACTCACAAATAACCCTGGGACACAAATGCAGTGAACTGCTCTTCTGATGCCAAGAAAGAAATAAAAAAGGGCACAGTGTGTAGCCATATGGTCGTAAAGGCTCTTTTCACAGGAGAAGGGGAAAAGGCCTATTCGCCTGCCACCATTCTGAATTGTTTCACAAATGTGAAGCCTCACAAAGTAGTGCCACAGGCCTCAGGAAGTTGATTTATGGTATTATGGGGTTTAACATCCCGAAGCGACTCAAGCAAAGAGGGACGCTGTAGTGAAGGGCTTTGGATAATTTCGACCACCTGGGGTTCTTTAATGTGCACCAACATCGCACAGCACACGGGTCTCTAGCATTTCGCCTCCATTGAAATGTGATCGCCATGGCCGGGATCAAAACCGCGTCTTTCGAGTCAGAAGCTGAGCACCACGACCATTGAACCACTGCAGCGGCTCTTAGGAAGTTGAGTTAATGTAGTCAGTCACAGATATAAATCACTGACAAAATGGTTTTTACAAGTACGAATCTTGCAAGTCCAACAGATCGAGTTGCCCTACCTGCCTTTAAATTAAGCCTAACCACATTACCAACTTCCACATAGATGAGAACACAACACTGCAAAACTTGAAAGTGCCAAATTATTCGATCAACATGAGTCAACCAGGGTTCCCAGCTTGAGAAACACTTATGTGACATGAAAAGCAGACGAATCAACCAGTCTCATCAACCAAAGCACCGTAGCACTGGGAAAGCTCGTCACTAGACAGGTAAAGGTCACAGCGATGGGCCATTCCGAATTCTCGGGTTGTGCGCTTGTCAAATTTCACAAATGTGCGAAACCCGACAGAACACCTGGACACGACAAAACGCCTCTACAAAACAAATTTTCACAACTAGTTCCCACTGAAGAACCACAGGAGGAACCCTTCCCAGTGGACCAAAAGCCACAACCTCCGGCTCCCGCGATTTCATCTTGAGTGCACCTGAGATTCTCATGACGCCTTTCTCTTTCTCCGGCATTTCTTTTCTTCTTTTCGTTGCCCCTCCGCAGCGCCCAAATATTCCGTGCCACAAAACCGCGAGGCGAGTAAGTGAGCCAACCGGCGGCCTAGCTCTAAGTGCCTCCGAAAAAGAACGCTCAAAACGCTCAGTCGTCGGCAAAAAAGAAACAAAGGGGGGGGGGGGGGGGGGGGGGGCTTTCGGAGTCGTCTTAGCGGGGCAGCAGCAGCGTGCCGTGCGTGTATATACGCAGAGAGTTGCGCGCGCGGCTTCGGCCAAAGAAAAACGAAAGAGGAGGCGGCAAACCGTGGAGCTGGGCCAAGGAGCCCCGGTGCGTCCGCCCGCCGCCGTCGACGCTGCGGCACGCTCCTCGTAAAACGGTGCGCGCGGGTGGTTGCGTCCTCCTTTTGAGTAACACGCTGCGTAATACGCCGTCACACACACACACACCCGCTGTGGGAATCACTTTTGCCGCCGCGCACACAGTGTTTGCCGATATTTCTTTACACCCCACCCCTATAATGCCATCTCCTTGTCGGCCTCCTTGCATGCACGTGACCACGCGGGCGCCATTTTGACGCCCAGCGCGTAGCCTACGCAGTGCAGGCCGAAGCACGAGGCGATAATCCCTTTAGACATGCGCTGCTTCACAGACAGCAAAATGGCGACCGTTGTGGCGTAGATGCACGCACCCTTCCCTCATAAAGAAAAAAATTGGAGCGGACACCTAAGCTCCGCCGTAACGGTATGACGAGATTTCGTAACTGGTTAATTCCCGTATATGCAGAAGGGCATTCTCTACTTTACACTCATACATCCCTGGGGGCCCTCATACCCCTCCTGGCGCAGTGATGCAGCGGTTAAGCGATGCGCCACTGCCCTGCGACGGCAGCTGTTCCAGGCGATGGGCCTTGTGCGGCCCACGGGTTGCTCTTCCCGAGCGACCAGTCATTACAACCAATCTGTTTTCTCTGCCAACTCGGAACACTACACTCTAAACAGAGGGAGCAAAAAAGGGATGAAACTGTCCTCCAGCGCACACCCTTTTATAAAAGGATGTGCTTACGCCCTTTTTACTCCCATATAGGTGTATTTGTGTCTAGAGAGTAGGAATGCAAACAACCTTAAAGGGACTATGCAATAAATTAATTGAGATTACGTAAAGCAGACGAGAGATAGGCATTCGATCACTCGTCACCCCAGTGCAAGAATTTTTGAGCTAGCATCAACAACAGCGAAGATATAGACGATTAAAAATTACGCTCCTCCTCTCCCCCCTCAACTCGTACACGAGGAGCACCAGAAAAAAAATAAAGAGAACAGCTCTGGGACTGGGCCCCGCCCATGAATACGTCATCCGCTGACGTTTATTTTGCAACTTCCGGTTGTCGCTCCTAGCCCCCCAGCAGTAAAGTTACAGTGTACTAGAATATACAAGTATTCTAGTACACTGTAGTAAAGTCACTGGAACGGGAAAAGTACCGCAACCAGCCGCCATATTTGGTCCAGCGCCGCTTGCTGTGCACGCTTATCTCTGCCCATAAGAGCAAGTGCTACGTAATGCTCCGGATTATCTGTGTGCCGGCGGCCGCGAGAAAGAAGCGAGCGGACCATTTATGGCGGGGAATGACCGCGTCACCGCAAAGAACGAATCGGGAACGCGCGCGCGCTGGCCGGCCGGCGCGGCGGCGAGAGAAAACGAATGCGGTACTTTTCCCGTTCCAGTGACTTTACCCAGCAGCAGCGTCGGCGGCGTGGCGGCATCTCTCCGGTCTCTTCTCCTTCCTGGATTGCGGCGCGCGTCGGGTTTCTTTGCTTGTCATCTGCGGTAATTAGCAGTAATAAACCCGGACCTCGAGACGCAACTGCTCGCTTTTACGGCCGCGATGGGCATCGAGCCCTATGCGTGCGCACGAAGAGCCGTGCGAGTGGCTCCGGAACTCCCGACAGAAGGAGGCGGCAGAGGAAAATTGAAACCATATGCGCGAAGGCAATGCCCTGGCTCGCGCTTGCCCGAGAGGGTCGCGCGGCGGCGCGAGCAGACGATTTTCACGGCTACCGGAAGTGTGCCCGTGACGTCGTGGCTGCCGTGGCTCCAGCGAATGAGAGCGTGGGGTGGCCTGGCGACGCCATGGTACAGTGACGTCTTTGTTCCACGATTTTAGTTCAAAAATCGGTCACTACGAGTACACCAATCGGCCCGCGAATTTTGAAAAACACGGTTTATAAAAGTTCATAATAAATTGCCGGCTCAGTTCTGAAGACTCATACTTGGTGTGAAAGCTTCTTAGCATCATTTCTAAGCATTTAAAACATTTACAAGTGACTTTTTATTCGTTGCATAGTCCTTTTAATTTTAATCTCCCTGTAACGCGCAACATCTATGGCCAGCGCCTAATACAGTTTTATTGTGCACAAACATGGAATACTATTCCGCTTGACGTCAAAGTATCCGGGAACTTTTAGTATTCTGTGAAAAGATTTTTTCGTGATAATGTATAGTGGCATGCATAGTTCCCTTTGTGCTTCACTAGCCTGACTTAGTGTCTATTTTATCTTAGCACTATCATTTTTTTGCTGCCAAGTATGTATGGCTACGGGCCCCCAACTATAGCTTCGGCTATGGGCCCAACAGATTTTGGTGTACAGTATATACGGTGAACAAATAAAATAAATAGAATGGAATGGAATGCAACTGCCACGGTGGGCAGGTTGTGTTGACATCGCACAGTCGTTCGCCTCCGTCGAAACATACGATGAACACGTCGCGGCAGTCTTGATCGCGCAGAGAGAATAATAATAATAATTGTTTTTTGGGGAAATGAAATGGCGCAGTATCTGTCTCATATATCGTTGGACACCTGAACCGCGCCGTAAGGGAAGGGATAAAGGAGGGACTGAAAGAAGAAAGGAGAGAAGAGGTGCCGTAGTGGAGGGCTCCGGAATAATTTCGACCACCTGGGGATCTTTAACGTGCACTGACATCGCACAGCACACGGGCGCCTTAGCGTTTTTCCTCCAGAGAGAAATGCCTGTTTCACATGCAAGCGAACCGCTCGCGAACTCCGCCGCGGCGGCTGGAGCGGCGAGGTTCGGGCAAGTTGGAAATTTTCGCGGCGGCGACGCGGCAGCACCGCATCTCAACCAATGACGGCCCGGCGTTGCCACGCGAGTTTGTACGCCGCACGTACGAAATTTTGTTTAAAAAATAAATTGTATAAAGTGCTGTTTAATGCTTAAAACGCAAGAATTATATTTATTTAAAGAAACTGTGAAAAGAATTGACAAAATAATGCTTTTATATTACGCTTTTTTTTGTGTTTGCAGGCCACCAAAACCGGTTGCAGGCGCATATCTTTTGCGCCCCGCCGCGGTGGCTCAGTGGTTAGGGCGCTCGACTACTGATCCGGAGTTCCCGGGTTCGAACCCGACCGCGGCGGCTGCGTTTTTATGGAGGAAAAACGCTAAGGCGCCCGTGTGCTGTGCGATGTCAGTGCACGTTAAAGATCCCCAGGTGGTCGAAATTATTCCGGAGCCCTCCACTACGGCACCTCCTTCTTCCTTTCTTCTTTCACTCCCTCCTTTATCCCTTCCCTTACGGCGCGGTTCAGGTGTCCAACGATATATGAGACAGATACTGCGCCATTTCCTTCCCCCAAAACCAATTAATTAATTAATAATTAATATCTTTTGCCAGCAACGTTGGTTTTCGCAGCGGTGGGAAACGCGCAGCGGCGATGCATGTGAAACGAAAGCTCGCGAACCGCTTCGCAGCGCCGCCGCTGTTCGCTCTGTTCGCTTGCATGCGAACCGCCCTAAAGACTCAACTCGACAACCCAAGGCAGAGCTTTACTGCAGAGACTTCACTACCCCTTGGCACCCCAATTCTGCGGGGAGGAGACGCACCAAATACCCAGACAAGACAGGGAACGCACACACGTGGACCCAATACCCCGGGAACATGCACCCCACGTTTAACGCCGGCCGCAGACGAGCGAGAGCGGTGGCACTCGAACGGTTACGCAACGACCCAAACACTCACCACACAGACACTCACCGTTACCTTCGGTTGTCGCTCTTAAAGACGAAGCTTAAGCGTCCTCCATTTTCTTTTTCTCGCTCACAGCGTTTTTCGCATTAGTCCTGCGTATCCCGTCCATTTTAAAATAAACTCGCAGCCCAGTGCGGCTCGAACAGCGCTGCTGAAATGTGCACCCCCCCCCCCTCTCGTCAGAACCTACGCTAAAGAAAAACGATAAGGAAAGAAAAAAAAAGAAAAACAGATACCGAGCAAGACAAAACGAAAAATAAAGAAAGAAAAAAGAAAGAAGAAAGAAAGAAAGAAAGAAAGAAAGAAAGAAAGAAAGAAAGAAAGAAAGAAAGAAAGAAAGAAAGAAAGAAAGAAAGAAAGAAAGAAAGATCGTGCACAAGAGACGACTCCTCGCCTCCAGCCAAACCCGGAAGCGAAAGCAGACGAGGCAAGAGGAGCTGCGTTGTGGAGAAGGCGGCTCAAAGTGTGCGAGGTCTGCTGGCATGCCCGCGTCTAACACGTGTTCTCTACTGAATATTTCTCGTTAATATGTGTTCGACAAGCGCCGCTGTTTGTGCTTTCGCGATTCGCAAAACAAACGAATACTCCACACCAACAGCTGCGCGCCCGGTGACGCCACGCGGTCGGCAACGTGACGCGATCCGCCACCGTGAGCCGCCTTCCACGAGGCGCCTCGTGTCCGACGTCAGCTGCGCCTGTCGCGTATACGGACGAATCACGCGCGTGCCCCGCGAAAGCAAATCACGGTGGCGGATCGTGAATCACGCTATGCCGCAACTCTCCCATATCACGTGATCAGTGGTCCCGTGATGTGTTACGCCGACGACGACGCCACTCGCACCGCAAATGAGCCCCTAACAGCTTCGCTTCGCCGCGCACATATCCCGAAAGCGTAATATCCTGCGACACGACAGTGTGTGTGACAAAAGAAAAAAAAAGCAGAGAAAGGGCTACAAATTGCGGCCTTTGAGTAAGTATCCCACCACGGCTCAAGGCAGAAAATGTGCGGAGCCCTAGTCCTCTAATGTTCACTTGTACCTGCGACACGACACTGTTTCGCAGATGCTCCGTAGAGAGAAAGGAAAAACAAAACGAAGGCAAGGGCCAGCTCCAGTTGGCCTGTTTATGTCGAGCAACGCCCTCGCAAACACGACACCCCCCCCCCCTCAACTGTCACCCGGAGAGAGGGAGAGACGGTTCGGAACGAGCCCTCAAAGGAAAAGCATCCGTCATAAGCACAGCGCTCCGAGAGTGGCGGAATTCCTTCGGGGGCAGAGGCATACGCAGGCACACCAGGCCGACCATGGCCCGAAAGCAGCGTAGCGCAGAAGTTCCAAGGGACCATAACCCGATGCGCACAGAGGAATGCGCTGCAATTGACAATAACCAGCAGAGTGCAGCCGCGCGGGCTCAGAGATATTCGAGATTCTTTTAATGAATACTGGGTTCGAACCCGACCGCGGTGGCTGCGTTTTTATGGCGGCAAAACGCTGAGGCGCCCGTGTGCTGTGCGATGTCAGTGCACGTTAAAGATCCCCAGGTGGTCGAAATTATTCCGGAGCCCTCCACGACGGCACCTCTTTCTTCCTTTCTTCTTCCACTCCCTCCTTTATCCCTTCCCTTACGGCGCGGTTCAGGTGTCCAACGATATATGAGACAGATACTGCGCCATTTCCTTTCCCCCACAAAACCAATTATTATTATTATTGGATATGTTACGCTGCCATTCACTTCCACGGCACCGGTAATCACGGAGTCCTTTCGAGCTTGACGTAGAGAAAGAAAATGCTCCAATTTGAAGTCAATCTTATCGGCAATGAACGCGTATTTTGTTCCCGAACAAATGTCAACGTAGGCACAATGTAGGTCAATGTAGGCACAACAAAGGTTATAACGTTGGCGAAATGCAGAAAACGTAGCCAAAAAAATAAAAGAACGATTTTTACCGACAAAAATGTGGATGCGGTTGTACACAGTGCCTCATTAAAAGTCGGAAGTGCAGCGGCAAATCCGCTGCGAAAAAAAAAAAGACAGCAAATGCCGAAACCGCGGGCGACGGACATACGCACCTCTCGCAACAACTGCGAACTAATGAGCTTCGAGCTGCCACGAGACATATCGCCGGCCTAAAGATGCTGCCGTTGCGTAGTACACGGCGTATTGCATAGCGTTTCATGACACACAGATCTGGGCACGTAGCTGCCCTAAAGGCAAGGGTGATAACGATTATCATTGCTGGCTACTCTT
Organism: Amblyomma americanum; assembly: GCA_030143305.2. Classification (NCBI taxonomy): domain Eukaryota; kingdom Metazoa; phylum Arthropoda; class Arachnida; order Ixodida; family Ixodidae; genus Amblyomma; species Amblyomma americanum. The sequence goes on along the minus strand of JARKHS020024762.1, from coordinate 55,508 downwards.
TCGTAAGTGGAGTTGTGACGTTTCTTGAGCTGCCGGGCCGTGATAACTGCCCATGAGACAAAAGCGATCATTTCTCCTACTGCTGACCCCACTCCATTGTCCTCGTTATCTACCGAACACTGTCCTCCTCCTCCCCAAGCAATAGTTGCATTTCCACCAACTTACCTCAGCTTACGTAGTGTTCTTAAAGTAAATAATGAAACTCAACTTTCCTGCTTCATGAGCCTCGATGCTTATCGCATCACCGCAATTGGCCCGAGTATTCGATACGGCAAGAGGCCGACCGTAAACCCTACGCTACTGCCACATGCCCCATCGTTTCGCTGCATTTGACGCAGAAACAGCAAACGCCGTTCCCTTAAAACTTTTGCCTTTAATATATGCTGTCCTCCCTCTAAAAGTGAAGCCCTCAAAATAATCCAAAACATTTCAAGACCCGTCTTTTAATCGCTTTCCCAGATTGAACGTCAATTTACCTACAGCGTTTCCAGTTATCCCACAAATCTTCCCCGGAAGTGAATTAGTCGCCGGTTTGCCGTATAGATCTACCTTACCCTGCGCACACTGAAGCCGACGCCATTGGCTGGAAGGGGGTCCTTTGACGGGTAAAATCCGCTGCGTTCTGGAGTTGTATCCGACTATAGAGGCCAGCCGGGTGCGCATGCGCATTGCCATGGTGACTCGAGCGTTTAGCATATACCGTTACCACATACCGCGAGGGTGTGGTTCTATAATCATATACAAGTCAAGAAAAAAGCGGCTTTTGCCCGTCAAAGGACCCCTTTCCAGCCAAAGGCGACGGCCGACTCTCATGACCCTTCCAGCGTGGGCAGCGTGACAATGCAGGGATTGGCGTGACAATACCGGGAAGGTACCATCCGCTTTCATCTGCCACTCCCTGCATTTCATGAGAATTGGCCTACGCCATTGGCTGGAAGGCGGTCCTTTGACTTGTATCCGACTATAGTGAGAAGCTCTTTATCTTGCAGCTCCAACAGCGCTCCTGCGGCTACCGAGCGCACCTAGCGGCCGACGGTAGCGGTAAACGTATAATTGTTTCAGAAAACGCTATGCCACAACGCTCCAATTACCAGAAGCACGTGTTCCATTTGTGCCACCGTTAGACGCAGTCAATTGTGAGGGAGATCACGCCTACGACGTACCGAGCGCAGTTGTGACGCGCGAGAAAGTAGTCTCCCCCCCCCGCGGCGCGGGGGGGGGGGGGGGGGGCTGTTACGCCAGCCGCTGTGCGCCGTCACGGCTGCGTCGGCACGGTGGTTCGCGCACGTCGACTTCCCCGAAATGCGACGACAGTTTCCTCCCATTAGGCGCATGCAGTCTGAGCACTCGTCACCTGCGCGCGAGCAAATACGCCAGCTGTGCGACAACCGGGCGAAAGCTAAATCAGGCCGTGAACCACAGCGAGACATGATCGAAGATACAGAACGCGAGATCGGAACAGAGACAGAAAGGAAGACAAAAAAAGAAAGAAACCGCTAAAATAATTACACCGGAACCTTTTCCTGTTCGTTGCACGTGATGACGTCACACGAAGAGTTAACAATAATTGTATCAAAAGGTGACTTGTTTCTTGTTTTTCAGTTAAAGGAGCGCTTTCTTTAAATAAAATTTCGCATGCCGTGCCGCAGACACCAGAAAAGTGCCAAGACGAGTTGGTTGGCTAAAATTTAATGTCATATCTTCTTAACTATTGCAGCCAGGCGCCTCATTTCGTCGGAGACTTGTACAGTACAGCTCGCCATTATGCTCTCCCCGGTGAGACACCCTGTACACACGACTTGCCGCCTAAACTTCCGCCCCCAAAATATCCGCGTAACCTTTCCCTCCGAAGATCTCCGCAGAATCAGGCGCCCTTGATAACCGGACCACTTGCGTAGCACAACACCCCCCCCCCCCCCCCCCCCCAATCTCTTCCACCCGCGCAATCGCATTAATCGCCACTCTGAAAATTACAACACGGGACTCGAGGAAGCAACTCTCAAGGCTAAGTGAATTACCCGTGTCCCGCGTAATTCTCAACCCGACAACTTACACGATGCGAGTGAAAAGCCAGCCCATTTTATCCTGAGCCAAAATATGGCCCCGCGGTGTCACTACAATCACGAAGAACCGGTGAAGAGGTCCCTCTACACCATTACTTCGTTTAGGTGCGAAGGAAAGAATTCCGGAGAGGCGGTTACGTCACATTTGTTGAAGCCGGCTCCCCCCCCCCCCCCCTAGTTGGCCGCCGTCTCAGAGCGCATGCGCAGAAGACAGCGCAGCAGACGACGCCGCTGCGCCCGGCGTTACTATTGGCTGCGCCGTTGGCCAAGGACTCCCAGAAGCACTTGCGAAAGCGCGCGACTTCCGGCACACTTTTTGGCGAACAGTTCGGATAGCAGCGCCTGATTTGACGTCCCGAAGCTGCATGTAGGATTTACGAGGGATGCCGTTCCGAATGGTCAGAGATTAACTGCGACCACCTGCGGTTTCTTAACGCGCGCTGACATCGCACACCACGTGGGCGGGCGTCTTTTTGCGTTTCGCGCCTCCATCAGAAATGCGGCCTGGAAATCATGTGTGTGGTTAGCAGCCAAGCGCCTTATATAGCCCTTAATAAACCACTTTTTGCGTATTCGAGACGCTTACTGTATTCGTAAAAGAATGCTCCCCTGTTCGGACTTTTACGAGGGCACATTTCGCCACAATTAAAAAAAAATAATTATACATGCGCGATCGAAAGCTCTTCCACCGAATATGGCCCCAACATCTGGCAACTTAAAGGCAACATCGAGATTCCGTTAGCGTCTACCGACAGAAAACGAGGAAATACTCAAAACTTCAAATTTCGACAGCCCCTTCTATCAGGGCCAGCAAATGGGAGCTTCGCAGCCGGTACACGACTGAGACAACTACAGCCGTGACGCAACTGCAAACGGTGAGTCCAGGGAGACAACCTGCTTTATAACTGAAATCTGATTGCACGGGGTGGATTACAAATCGATTGTGCCTAAGAATGGTAGCTTCATTTCAACGTGCGATTTAAGGCTTCCCAGGATTTCGCCGTGGTCACCGGCTTTTAAGAAATCGAGGCTGTCACGGGCTAAACACAGGCGTTTTTGTTATTCAACACTATAGGGATTTCTCAGCGCTCCTCTCTAACAGTTACAATCCGTTTAGAAAACGTTGGCGAAAACTGATATTTTTTTTTCTTTTAGCAAAGGAAATGGTACGCTACGGGGTCTCACTTCGCTATGGACACCTCAACCGCGTCGTACGAGAAAGGGAGGGGGACGGGAGTGAAAGAAGAGAGAGAGAGAAAGAGGTGCAGTAGTAGAGGTCTCCGGAATAACTTCGACCACCTGAGGATCTTTAACGCGCAGTGACAAACGTTTGCGCCTCTCAAGAAGTTGAAAAATCGAGAACGGTTTTGCGAGCGCCTCTCCACTAGGAAGCAAGTTGCTGTGAAAAGGTAGGTACGCAGTTTTTTTTTTTTACAGAACCGGGAAAAAGCCTTATCCTGAAGTTATTCGATTGTTCTGCCCGAAAAGAAACAGCTTATCGATTAACAGACATTTGCTAAAAAAAAAAGCAAAGCACTTCGAATACGCAGCAGACCGATAATACGACCCAGGAAAAACAAAAGGCGCTGCAGCAAAGCATCTCACAAATCACGAGCAGACGACTCCTCCCGCCCGTCGCAGGCGACACTTGACCGCGTATGCGCAGCAGGACGCCGTGAGCGCAGCAGACGAAGCCATGTCGACGACCAGCGGCACGCGGAGCAGACGGCAGTTCAAGACGCGCACGTCACCGCCACAACCACACCACCGTCGAAGCCAGCCCGGTCGGCACACCGACAGAAGTCTACTACACTGACGCCTCGCGGCCCGATCCAGGAGGCGAACCCGAAACCACCTTCCCAATATTCAGACAACAGGGAGGGGGAGAGGGCGGAACGTTGGCGTCGTCTGGTCCATTGTACCGAGAAAAACACTTCACCCTTTCCACCCCGCCTTTGCCCACCCCCCTCGCCCGTGCATAATACACCTGAATGGCGTAACCCTACCGGCCCATCAAGGCTCGCCGCGGTCGACCTGCCAGCGCCTCCCATATGCGCGGGTAGTACACAACGCGGTGTCGCTTTAAAAGACGCCCGAGGCATTCTTCCGTTCATCGGCGCCAGCCATGCTAACCCTCGAGCGCTACTGCGCATGTCTGTGGATTAAGGCATCGATCTTCCGGAACGAAAGTTCGGATGGGCAGAGCGTCGGCGTTGAAACGGGGCAAGTGTAATGGGCGTGAAAGGTCCTCGAGTCGTTTCACTTGAAATTAGCTAAATAAAGGTAAATAAAGACAAGCAAAAAAGAAAATCCCTCCGGCAGCGCCACCCGGCGGCGAGTCGGCGACTTTGCACGCTGCGGCTAAATAACAAACAAGATGGGCGATATGCCCTAGGCCGAATGCGAACTAGGCGCCCTAGAAAATCGGTTTTCACTTCGGTTCCGGTGTTCGGATACATGCTCACGGATGGCAGTTGTTCGGATAGCGATAACGGGTTAATGCCCATATTGGTCATTCTCTACACTTTATAATCATAGACCCCTGGGAGTCTTCCTACCACTCCTGGCGCAGTGGTGCATATATATATATATATATATATATATATATATATATATATATATATATATATATAATATATATATATATATAAACATAAATACCCAAGAAAGCAGCAGATTGGACAGCCGTCGCCGTAGCTCAGTTGGTAAGAGCACCGGACGCGATATTCGGAGGTCGTGGGTTCGGATCCCACCGGCGGCATGGTTGTTTTTTCTGCTGCTTTATAAGTAATTTTCTTCAAACCGATTGATTGGCACTACAAATTTAAAAAAAATTAAAAACATTCCCCTATGCACCTTGGTTTCGGTGACTGAAGGCTTCCTTATTATATATATATATTGAGCAGCCTGGCAGAAAGCAAGCTTCAGACGAACAAACGAACAGATAGACAGTGCTCTGCGCAAATTATTCATGTCCTGTGCGCATACACTGGATTCGCGGCCATGCCCAGGATCCACATAACATTCAAGCGGACGCTATGACTCATCTTCATACATTAGACGATCCGCCACCTTCCCCTCTTCCCGCAGTTCCGTTCCTGTCCCACGTTTCCGATTCCGAAGTTCTGCGCCAGCGAACACGCGCTCTAATTCCTCCGTGTTCTCACCCTCTCCCCCGTAGTCTTACTCGGCAGGAGGAGGTATCCGTGCGCCGGATTCGGGCAGGGGCGGCTGTGACACCATCTGTCCGTCATCGGTGGCGTGCCAAAGATCTGCCACTACCTGACAGGTGCCCTCACTGTAGCGCTGCACCGGACATATGTGATGTGCGGCCCTTGTTGTGGACGTGCCCAGCGACGGCTGCTATCAGAACACGGCTCCTCAGGGAGGTGCGCCTGCGGTGGAACCGCGAAAGTGACTTCGTGAAGTGGACTATGGACAACCGTTTCAGGCCGCACATATCGCCGCCGGCGACGCCTGTGGCCGGCCTTGCATTGGACGATGACGAAAATGCTGAAAGGAAAACAACGCTTCGTACGGAAAGCAGTTTCGACCAGTTTATTGTACATTCTTATTTTTATACCGTCCGCGCTGTCAGTTTGCCAGATGCGCAGCCCGAATCGGAAAACGGCCGCAATACGCGCGCCGTCTGCAATGCGAGACAAGTATTGGGTGCACTGGGCGGCCCGCCCGGTTCAGAAACTAGCTCGAACGACGACACGTGCGCCCCCACGCGTCACGCAACGTCATCCGAATGACGTCACGCAGTAGTTTTCCGCGCTCTGCCGGTGCCTTCGCACGTTCCCCACGGTTCGGTTAAAGGCGCGGAGACAACAGGCTTTTGCTGTGTATTAGTAACGGCGGAATTCGCCCAAGCGCCGCAAATAATTTGTAGTTAGATTTCTTCTCCTGCACAGTTTCGGTTTAAGCGGCCAAACGGTGGCCGTGACGTCACGAATAGGGTTGAGCTAGGTCACGTGAGGCACGCAAAAACTGGTATAACCGATGCCTTATAGTTTTAATTCGCTCTGACACCTAGCTACGCCAGCCCCAGATGCCGCAATGACAAGTGAACAAACATTGCAGTTCGCATGCCTCATGTGACCTTAACGTTATCTGTGACGTCACAGCCATCGCTTGGCTATTGAAACCGTATACCTGCATCCGAGAAGAATTTCAATGGCAAGTTATTTAGCGAGCGCGGGCAAATTCAATGTGATGATCCATATTTACTAATAACTTGCGCACCATTTCAAAACCGGAAATGGGCAACGACAATGTGGCCTCTCTTTTAACGGATTTCCTCTTCTGGTCTGAACTAAATGCAGCCCTGCAAGAAAACACCAAAGTTGCTCTGGAACCTACTAGTTTCTGCGTGCGAGAAACGGCAAACGCTCTCATCGATATTTATTTATTTATAATACAGTAAAAAAAATTTTAAAAAAACAAGAACAAGCATTCAACGTGTGCCCTGTCTTCCTACGGATCTGCGTGCGCCTTCCTTGCGCGCTAGCCACTACGTCGGATTCTGGCAACCAACTGGCCCAATTAAAAGAGGCTTGGCAGTTATAAATTGGTCTATATGTTCCACATTTTCATTAAATGCGTTCGTAATCCTTCACTTCTAACATTGTCACCTCGCTCCCCACAGGGACCATAGAGCGATCGACCCCTAGCGGCAAAGAAAGTGTCTTATTCTATATTCGAAATGATACTCCAGATTTACAGTGAACGAAGTCTACCAGAAGACCCTGCTTCTTTTTTTTTTCTTGGTATATACGCATACATACGTATCAGCCAACATATACTTTTTATCACATTCGCTTTCGCGCAGGTATATCCTACATGATGCCGCGCACGCATTCACGGAAAGAGCCGCACCAGCGTTCTTGGAAAGGCACAACTTCCGCGGCTTCACACGCGTGAAATCTGCCCGCCAGTGTCGACTGGGGAGAGAGAGAGAGCGAAAGCAGGAACACGTGTGAAGAGCCGAGATATGAGGCCCGCAGTCGTGATCGCGAAGGGCTTGAGTGGACCATCGGGGTGCCGACGTATCGGAGCGGGATCGAATTATAGATAGGGAACTTTGAATGAGTTGGTTTAATGCTGCGACATAAAAAAGGCTCGGCACTTCGCTTTCACTTATTGGGTCGCGCCGTTTTCAGACCTGTTCATTCCTTCTCACAGCCGCGTCAGCGACTCCATCTCACCTCTTTCTCCCTGGTGCATTGCTACCCTCAGCCCCTCACCCCGCGCGCACGCACGCATACGCATTTTTCTATCTCAGTCAAAGGGACTATCGTGAAGTCTGTCTTTAAGACAAGACTGGCGAAATGGGCTGCCGTCTGCCGCTAGCGGTAATCTTACAATGGCCAGGGACTCGAAAGAGAAAATTAAAACGCTACAACTACGAAGCACAAGTTTGACGCAACCTCCAAGTATACGCCGTGGATACGAAGTCCCACCGGCTTCACTGCTGGGTGTCTAGAACGCATGTGACAATCTACATTTCGTCCTTATACGCTTCGAGTCTTTCAAGAGCCTCGTTGCTTCCATGTGAAGCAGTTGCCGCGCTGAAAAACAGGTGACAAGCTAGCGTCCTCTATCCGAAGCCCTTCAAACTTCCGAGGCTAGAAAGCGGTCAAAAAAAAAAAAAAACACCTCCGCTTTTGTTCGATGTTTCGAAAAAGATGTACCACTCGAGAGTCGAAAAAGGCTCCCGGCCCTCGAGAAAGGGGGGTAAAAACCCTCGAAAACCGCAGCGCCTTCTTAAAAACCGCACTCCAACGGAGTCCAATAATCGACTTTCTCGAGAGCCCCAAAGATGGCGGCACGATACGAACGGTTTCTTTCCCATGCGCGCGGGCCGCCCGTCTGCTCCAAAGCAGACGACACGGGAAGGAGCCGGAGGAGGGGGGAAAGCAGACGACAAACAAACCACTCGGCCCGAGAGAGCAGACGGCACGACGACGCAGACGGCGGCCCGATTGTTTGTCGGTACCCTGCCCGAATATGTTTAAAACTCCGGAACAAACCTGTCATGCTCCACACCGGCCTAGAGCGCGTAACAAAATAAAGAAAAAAAATAATGCACGCACATATGCGGGTCATATTTACTGCCGTCACCGGCGGCGGCTGAAATTCTCTCACACAACGCCGAGTGCGCGAACGCCAAGGAGTTCGCGCTAAATCGCACAGCGACAAAATGGAACGAAAAAAAAAAACGAAAGAAGCGGAAAAGGTTGAGGAACACAAGATCCCCCAAGATCCCGCTAACAGCCCCCCCCCCCCCCCCACCACACTACACTTTCTTCTTGAGGCCATGCAGTGTGCCAAGAAGACAGGAGAGCCCATTTGTAACTGGGTTTTCGGGCCATACCCACCGCACCGCCCCGCCACCTTGTTCCCTCAGTTCTCCCGTTCTTCGATCCATTTGGCAGGTTATGGACGGGCGATAACATCGCTCCTAAATATGTCGCGCATAAATTACGCCACCTCCCCCCTTACTAAAGCAAGACAGAAAGCCAACGCCGTCCCGACCGGCCTTCCTTCTTCCATTCACCTTTCAAGCCCGCCTCTCCCACTGCTCCAAACACTTTCCCCTTCTTCTTTGTATCCACCCGCTAAGAGCTGACGCCGTGAAAAAGCGCCGGAGAGAGACGGCTCGAATCAGCACGGACCGATGCGTCCGCAAAATGGCGGAAGAGGCCCACTTAGTGTCCTCTCCTCCCTCCCCCCCCCCCTTTTTCCCCTTGCCCGGGTTTCCCTCCCTTTCCATCTTGCATTATTAAAGAGGCCTCGGCGCAGGACGCGAAAGTTGGCTCTTGACATCGAATCCATCCACGGCTAAGAAAGGCGGCACAGTCACCGGAAGGTCACATATGCATATATGGGCCACCGACGCTATACGCCACTACGCGCCGCTCGAAGCGGGGTGGAAGGCAGCGCCACGGCGCGGCGAGGCAGCGACAATGGACGGGAAAGGAGCGGACCGCTAGAGCACACACGCGTGAGAGGTCATAACGGTGGTCGGTCGCAGAAAAAAAAACGCGGTAAAAGAAAGTGCGCGGGGATAGGACAAACAAAAAATTCAAAAAAGCGCGGGAAAAAATGGCCGAACCTGGTGGATGCATGGGCGGCCGTAATTTAAAATGCCAAGGTCGCCGAACGGGTACGCGTCGCGTCGCTCCATAACGGAGAGTCCCTTTTATCTGTCCCTTCCCACCGCACCCTTCAAGTTGGCCGAAAAATTCATGCGCACATTTCACATTTCCGTCTCTGAATGTTTTTTTTTTTTTTCAGCATACGAAGTAGAAGAAGACGCTAGCGCCGTCGTCTTCCCATGCAGCCTGCAGCGTCGTATGTGCGCGCGTGTCGTCTGCTCTAAGAGAAAATGGCGCCCGGCACTAGGCACAGCAGACGACATAACGGGGGCGTCGTCTGCTTCGATGTCTACGTCGCCTTATGTAGTCTGGGGCGTGTGGGAACAATGCGAGGGGGGGAAATAAGGAAGGAAGGGAATGTTTAACGCGCGCCCCCTCTATAGGGCACATACACGGGAAGTCGTTCAGCGAGGCGAGGAGAATGAAAAGAACCGTTGTCCGTATACTCTGCACCCACACGGTGCTCGGGGCGAGCACTCATCCTCGATGCAAACATGGATGACTGGCTGGCTGTTCAGCTCTTTCTGCCTGCGGGATGTCTTCGAACGCGAAGGCGGCTTATCTCAGGTGTTTTCTCCCTTTCTCCTTAAAAGAGGCGCGGTCGCATTTTCGCCCATGACCTGAACCTTCTCCGGCAAGAAAGCGGCGAAGGTGAAACGCCGCGTTACGTAAGGAGGGACCTCGTTCAAGGATGAGAAAGCCATTCGGAAGACGCCACCTTCCGAGCACGGCAGCAACCCGACACGGCGTAAAAGTTACGACCACATCTGGGCGAACGGAAGCGGCTGCTGTTCGGGATCAAGCCCAGAAGAATGGATGAATGCCGGCGCCTAATCGGACTGAGCAGTAAGCCACGTCTGATGGCCCCGATGTCCTTACCAGGACCTTGAGGGAAGAAGAAAGGTGCCCAGGAGAGCTAATTTACGCCTCCCGTGCTGAGAACGTTCGACTCGTGAATGAAACTGGCAGGTCCTTCGGTCGCCGAGAGCGGAAAGCGTATAGTAAGCACGGAGGTTCTTGCATGATGACGCTTCGTGGAACAGCAAGACGGCATACTGTTCTATTCTGCAAATTTTAGCTGGTAATAAAAGAGGGGGGAGTCTGAAAGTAAGAGTGGCGGTCGGTTCACAAGAAAAAAAAAACGATTGTCTGCAGCTACACCGTTGCATGAACGAAAAAGGAAGGTTCAACGTTAACCACCTCTTCAACACTGCAGCTAGGCCTCACTGGAACGCTACCACAATACAGCTTAGGCCAGGTAATTAAGCGGTACCAGATGGACATGGCGACCGAAAACGGGTCATGCCACACTGCCACACTCTACCACGTCCCATTTACGCACACAGCTGACGCTGAGCCTGGCGTTGTATATGTTACACGAACATCCCTTCAACTGTTTTTCCTCCATTTCACCTTTGTTACCTTCCGAACTTCGCGTATGTGAGACTGGATCCACAAAAATGCCGCCCATCCTCGATTTCGCCAGTGGGCGCCTTACCGTCGGCAAAAGTCGAAGTAGCAAAAGCAGTGACGGTGAACAGCGTTAAGCGGAACTTGCAGAGTCCAACGTGCCTCGGCGCACCGAACGCCAGACTGCCCGGATGGCTTGCCGGGAGGCGCGATCGATATACCTCCGCAGGAGGCGTCAGTATTATACCGCTCCTGCTACGGGCAGGAAGAAGAAAAAAAGACACACAGCACGGGACGCCATGGTGGCTAATCCCGTTGCTATACGCCCACAGGTTGTGCACGCACAGTCTGCGATGTACAGACGGTCCCTGAAAACGCAACTTTTCGCTCTCACTTAACCTGCGCACTCATCGATCTAAAGTTTGTCGGAGGTGTATACGAATCGCCGCCCCCAACACTTGTACGGCAGTCCGATGAGGTTCTTTCCGAGGGCTACTGCATTGTCAAAAGCACGGCCGATAGCCGGCATGCATGGACGGATGATATGACTAATGCCCCTTTGAAGCGGTGCTGTGGCGGATGCCATATCATGCATGGGCGCCGACTGTGAAGGTCAGCTACCATCCACAGACCGTCTACTGAATGCCGCGCCAGAAACAATTCTAGTTCAAACTGACTGAACGCGTCCGCATGAAGTCAGTATGACAGTGAAAATAACGACGCGTGCGGCTCCAGTCCATGCATGAGCTAAGCTTAATCCAGATTAACATACTCACTTTAAACAGAAAGGAGTAAAAAGGCAGTAAGCTGTCTTCTAGCGCACTATATTCGCGAAAACTAAACAAAAGCGTTTTTGCACCCACCATGTTAAAAGGCGATAAATATAAATCCATGCACGGAATTGGTGACGGAAAAAGTTAAAGCACCTCCCACACTGGCATTTTAAGCCGTTGTCGTAAATAGTCCGCACAAAAATCTAGAAAGAAGCCCCCCTCGTGAAACAGTCCCAGTCCCGCTGCATAGTGCACAGACTATAGAGCCTCCCCAGTGGAAGGCCATTTCCTCCTTCCCCCAGGTTTGGCAGCGACACCTGCATGCCAGGGAGCCCTCATAACGAGCACGCACACATACACACACACACAAGAGAAATGAAACACCGTGCGCGTCTCCTACCTGGACGAGTACACATCGCACACACGCCGCTGCCGGCTAATCGTGGAAGCTAGGGCCACAGAAAGGGAGAGGGCGTACCACCAGAAAAAAAAAGACGTCCCAAGCCAGCAGGAAGGACACCGGCACAAGCACCCCTCTTTGACGTGGACCCCGCGGCCTGACACAGCAAGCACAGCGACTTGGTACAAAAAGATATGTCGTATACGCTCAGTCGACGTTGATTGGAATGCGCCCCCCCCCCCCCCCCCCACCAAAGCCCGGCGCCAATTCCAACGGCGGAGGCATGAAACGTAGGTACTATTACTACGTGCGTGTGGGGGTGCCGAGAGGCACACGCTGGAAGCTCGAGACTGGGACCCGAGCCAGCGAAGCACCTCCGCGGAGATGGGGGAGGGGGGGGGGGGGGGGGGGGAACACGTGACAAACGCGTACGCACGAGCGAACAGTTGGAGCCGGCCAGCTACAGCCTTTGTTCCAGACACCCCGCTGACGACGCCGTCTCGACGTCTCGAAATCGTTGTTTGTTCCAAGTCTCGCGACGATATACACGCTTCATGTCTGCATGCCCGGACTTGATGGTTGCCGCGCCCGTCAGGTGTGCTGCACTTACACAGCCAACCTTGGCAGTATTCTCATGTGCGATAAAGCCTCGACAGAGCACCAGTTTATACCGGTAGGCCCGAATGCATGATTGTAATATTATTCGTGTGGGTCTAGAAGAAGAGATATAGGAGGCAGACCAAGAAGACAGCCCTCAGAGAACGCATGAGGTTGTAAGCATAGTTGACGCTGATGAAGATGGGCTTCGTGAAACGCACGGGCTTCTCGTTTCGACCGAGGCCAACAATAACAGTGACAGCATGGACTACTATCTCAACTGCACGCATACATTCCTACATGATACATTGAATGTAATCCTCATTCGTATGGCAATAGCCGTACCACAACTTCTTGAGAGTGTAGCAGCTCGCGTGGCCCTGCATGTGTCCACCGTTGAGGAGACATCGGAATTCCGACGAGTCAGCCACATTTTCACTAGTACTGCGTGCTGCTTACGTCGTAATGAGCACAACGGTACATCTGGATTCTCAGTCATTCTAGACCCTATCTCATCACTGGCGGGGAATACGACAGCGAAACATTGGAAAAACTGGTTTGTGAGGAAAGGAAATGACGCAGTAACTGTCTCATATATCTCTGAGAACATCCGGACAGCGCCGTACGCAAAGGGATAAAAGAAGGTAGTTAAAGAAGACAGCAAGAAAGAGGTGCCCTAGTGGACGTCTCCGGAATGAATTTCGACCACCTGGGGATCTTTACCGTGCACTGACATCGCACAACACATGGGAGCCTTTTAAAAGGGTTTCGCCTCCACCGAAACGCGACCGCCGCAGTCGGCACTGCACGCAAATGAGCAGCGGGCGACAATCCTGAAATACGGAAAAAGCCGGAGGAAAGGAGGCCAGACCAGAAGCAGTACGTAATAGGAGAAAAAATATATACACACAAAAGAGAGACGGAGAGAAGAGAGAGAGGGTCAATAAAAGGAGAGTAAGGAGGAGACGAAGAGAGGGCGGGGAGGGGGGCAACGGTCTTCTCTGGGTCAAGGCCAGGCGCCGCTAAATTTAGCGGAAGACGCGCGCCCCCGCGCAACGGCTCCGCACAAGCGGCAGCAACACCATCGTCGCTGCTCGCGGCGGCAAAACCAGGCCGGTTGGGTTGCCGCTTTCGCTTTGTAGATTCGCGGGCTCTGCGCCGCTTTCTTCCCCTAAAGCAGCCGCGCCTGCGGAGGCGGTAGCGGAGGAGGAAAGAGAGAGGCAAAGGAGGAGGAGGTCAGGAGAAATACGTAACGGCCGCGCGGAAGGCGCACAGACAGGAAAAGAAGAAAAATCGGGAGGAGACGGGGTAAAAATGCCACCGGAACGATCGCGCGCGCGCTCCGGACTGCCGGCACGCCCCGACACCGATGACGCGCGGTCGCGCTAATAAATCTCCTGGGGTGGAGGAGAAGGCACACCTGAGGGTAGTTTATTTTATTTTTAGGGGTATAAAATGGATACGCGGCGCCTTCGAATCTAAACGCTGGACTGGGGTCCGCTTCATTCGGTACTTCAGAAACTAAGGCCGCAATATTAAAGGAAAGAAAAAATAAACAACCACGTGAGGTCTTCACAACAAGCGCAAGAATTTGAGAGTCGCGCTTAGCCTTTCATACCTTCCTTCCAATGCTCTCTTCGTTCTCTCGTTCCGTTCCCTTCTTTCCTTCCTTGCCGTCTTCATTTTTCGCTTGCTTGCGGCCCATTCCTTTCTTTTCTTTCATTCTCATTTTCAATTGTTCTTGCCTTCTCCCCTCTCCCTTTCGTTCCATCCTTTACTCACTAACGTGACAGTTTGGACACGTTGGTATTGCATGGCAGGATTGAACAGCGCACACAGGACGAGGACACAAGGAGACACGACGAGACACCAGCGCCGACTTACAACAATTTGTTTCGAACCTCGCCGCGGAATATACGGGTATAACATGGCCAACATCACGCACGCGCGACAAGCGCAACATTCAGGCGCTGACGTAGGTACAAAAGTTTTTTACGGGTAATGGCGATCGATGGCTTCGATACGCAAGAGCCACCTAAACGACCTATCATTCCGGCTTCAAAAATTCGGCGAGTCAGTTTGCATCTCTTTTGGAAATAACAATGCAGTCTTGGTAGAGGGCCCGACACCTGGAAGCCTGATCTGATTCACCATCTTCATGTGCACTGTTGTCATCAGGCTTGCGTTTCCTGCAGTGCGCGTCAAGAAACCGACCTCTCTTTTCAGACACGTGGCTACAGTGATCCCGGAGGCGGTCGTTCAACACCTACCACTTCGGCCAACGCAGCTTTTCCCACACGACCATGGAATGTTGTACACAATCGAGTACACGATCCATTTTCCCCCTTTGTTATAGAGGAAGAAGTTCGCCTACCGCCAGGCTGAAGGTGTGTGACGTTGGCTGTTCGACACAGCACGAATGTTACGTGGCCAGAAAACAAAACAAAGAGAGCTGGGACGAATGCGCGCTGCTCCACCCAAAACACAGAGAGGAAAAGGGGGGACCTCCACACCAGAGGCCGATTTAAAGCACAAAATACGGAGAAGTGTGTGTGTGTGGGTGGGGGGGGGGGGGGACACTCGAAGAAAGCACGCAATTTTCAGTGGGGAAAACAGCATTCGCTTCCAATACAAATTAGTCTCGAGAAGCCGTAGTCAACAAGAACCGAATTTCCAGGAAATCTGCGTAGGCTTACAGGATACTCAGAATGACGACATGGAAGTGCGCCAAATCCGCGGCCGCATCCACACACGTCTATAGTCAGATGCAACTCAAGAACGCAGCGGCTTTTCCTCATAAAAGGACCCCCATCCAGCCAGTGGCGTCGGCCGATTCTCGGGACCCTGCTAGCGTGACAGTGCGGGGAGTGGCGCCACAATGGAGAGAGGGGTCTATCCCCGACCATAGAGGGAAGGGATTATACCTTTCATCTACAACAGCCTGCTGTGTCACGCTAGCAGGGTCATGAGACTCGGCCGACGCCACTGGCTGGAAGGGGGTCCTTTGACGGTGGAAAAGCCGCTACGTTCTTGAGTTGTACCCGACTAGAGCTAGTAGGCCGTGCGCTGCTGGAGCTGATCGCGGAGGCCACGACTGGGCATGCGCACATCGTCCCGACGGCGCCAGGGGGGGGGGGGGGGGGGGGGGGTCACTTCGATGGCCGCTATACTGGCACATATATAAAGAACCGAAAGTGTAGGCATCAAATGAGGTGGTACACGACCACTGTTGCTAGGTGATATAGCGTGGTCACGTGATTACTCTTTTGGTCAATTTGGCCTTCATGCGGACAGACGCGTCCTTGACAAAAAACGTAAGTAGTATAAGAGCTAACGCTAATAAAAAAAAGAAAACCCTGGTTACCTGAAGCAGCCCTCGAAATATCTTCCGGTTACCTCATTCGGGCTGCCTGCCCGCAAGAAAAAAAAACATAAGTTTACCCAGCCGCGGTTTACTAACTTGGCTCGCGTCATAACAGCGCTCCGTTGGGTCGTTAGCCGGCTTTCCTTTCCACACAGCCAACAACTCGAAAACCACCCCCCGAGCAACCAACTTTTTCCCCCATTTTACTTGTTTTTATTTTCCCCCTCCCTCCGTCTTCTTGTTTCGCGTCGTCTCTCTTGGCGAAAGACGGGGAACGTATGCATGTCGTCTTCCACACCCAAAAGACCCGAGCGCTTCCCGGGGCCTCCCGCAGCAGCAGCTGCTGCAGTCTTGGAGAGACTGCCATCTTATTTATACACGGCCCGCGAAAGGCCGCACACGCGCCGCTTATTTATAAATGCGCGCCCCTCGCTATCCCCCCTTGTGTCTCCACCGTGTGAGCGTTGGCAGCATGCGCGCAAGGCAGGCAGAACAGGACAACGCGCCGGTGTCTATGCGAGTGTGTGTGTGCGTGTATACTATTTATAACACGCACTCCCACCAGAACGAGCCAAAGGGGTGGGGGAGCAAGAAGACAGACCCAGTTTCTCGCTATGCACGCCTGCTTGGGCGAGCCAGCGCGGGGGGACAATTAGCGAGTTTTCGCTATCGGTTACATCGTTCAGGCCGCTGCGTGGGCCGCCGACGCGACTTTAATTCGGGAAGGCGCTTTTCGGAGGCCCGCTGCTAACCATGCACTCGCCGGGCATGCTTTAACTCGTTACTCCTGCGATGACGCCTAAGGCGCGGTGACTTTAGGTACATTTAGGTGAACGTTCACAGAGCCGCTCGTTGGCAACGGCATACCCGGCATGCTCTAACTCGTTACTCCTGCGACGACGCCTATAGGCACTTTCAGGTGAACGTTTACAGTGCCGCTCGCTGGCAACGGCATATCCGGGCATGCTCTAACTCGTTACTCCTGCGACGACGCCTATAGGCACTTTCAGGTGAACGTTTACAGTGCCGCTCGCTGGCAACGGCATACCCGGGCATGCTCTAACTCGTTACTCCTGCGACGACGCCTATATGCACTTTCAGGTGAACGTTTACAGTGCCGCTCGCTGGCAACGGCATACCCGGGCATGCTCTAACTCGTTACTCCTGCGGCGACGCCTATAGGCACTTTCAGGTGAACGTTTACAGTGCCGCTCGCTGGCAACGGCATACCCGGCATGCTCTAACTCGTTACTCCTGCGACGACGCCTACAGGCACTTTCAGGTGAACGTTTACAGTGCCGCTCGCTGGCAACGGCATACCTTATATGCTCTAACTCGTAACTCCTACGACGACGCCTATATGCACTTTCAGGTGAACATTTACAGTGCCGCTCGCTTGCAACGGCATACCCGGCATGCTCCAACTCGTTACTCCTGCGGCGACGCCTATAGGCACTTTCAGGTGAACGTTTACAGTGCCGCTCGCTGGCAACGGCATATCCGGCATGCTCTAACTCGTTACTCCTGCGACGACGCCTATAGGCACTTTCAGGTGAACGTTTACAGTGCCGCTCGCTGGCAACGGCATACCCGGCATGCTCTAACTCGTTACTCCTGCGACGACGTCTATAGGCACTTTCAGGTGAACGTTTACAGTGCCGCTCGCTGGCAACGGCATACCCGGCATGCTCTAACTCGTTACTCCTGCGGCGACGCCTATAGGCACTTTCAGGTGAACGTTTACAGTGCCGCTCGCTGTCAACGACATATCCGGGCATGCTCTAACTCGTTACTCCTGCGGCGACGCCTATAGGCACTTTCAGGTGAACGTTTACAGTGCCGCTCGCTGGCAACGGCATACCCGGCATGCTCTAACTCGTTACTCCTGCGACGACGCCTATAGGCACTTTCAGGTGAACGTTTACAGTGCCGCTCGTTGGCAACGGCATACCCGGCATGCTCTAACTCGTTACTCCTGCGGCGACGCCTATAGGCACTTTCAGGTGAACGTTTACAGTGCCGCTCGCTGTCAACGACATACCCGGGCATGCTCTAACTCGTTACTCCTGCGGCGACGCCTATAGGCACTTTCAGGTGAACGTTTACAGTGCCGCTCGCTGGCAACGGCATATCCGGGCATGCTCTAACTCGTTACTCCTGCGGCGACGCCTATAGGCACTTTCAGGTGAACGTTTACAGTGCCGCTCGCTGGCAACGGCATATCCGGGCATGCTCTAACTCGTTACTCCTGCGGCGACGCCTATAGGCACTTTCAGGTGAACGTTTACAGTGCCGCTCGCTGTCAACGACATACCCGGGCATGCTCTAACTCGTTACTCCTGCGGCGACGCCTATAGGCACTTTCAGGTGAACGTTTACAGTGCCGCTCGCTGTCAACGACATATCCGGGCATGCTCTAACTCGTTACTCCTGCGGCGACGCCTATAGGCACTTTCAGGTGAACGTTTACAGTGCCGCTCGCTGGCAACGGCATACCCGGCATGCTCTAACTCGTTACTCCTGCGACGACGCCTATAGGCACTTTCAGGTGAACGTTTACAGTGCCGCTCGCTGGCAACGGCATACCCGGGCATGCTCTAACTCGTTACTCCTGCGACGACGCCTATATGCACTTTCAGGTGAACGTTTACAGTGCCGCTCGCTTGCAACGGCATACCCGGCATGCTCCAACTCGTTACTCCTGCGGCGACGCCTATAGGCACTTTCAGGTGAACGTTTACAGTGCCGCTCGCTGGCAACGGCATACCCGGCATGCTCTAACTCGTTACTCCTGCGACGACGCCTATAGGCACTTTCAGGTGAACGTTTACAGTGCCGCTCGCTGGCAACGGCATACCCGCATGCTCTAACTCGTTACTCCTGCGACTACGCCTATATGCACTTTCAGGTGAACATTTACAGTGCCGCTCGCTTGCAACGGCATACCCGGCATGCTCCAACTCGTTACTCCTGCGACGACGTCTATAGGCACTTTCAGGTGAACGTTCACAGTGCCGCTCGTTGGCAACGGCATACCCGGCATGCTCTAACTCGTTACTCCTGCGACGACGTCTATAGGCACTTTCAGGTGAACGTTTACAGTGCCGCTCGCTGGCAACGGCATATCCGGGCATGCTCTAACTCGTTACTCCTGCGACGACGCCTATATGCACTTTCAGGTGAACGTTTACAGTGCCGCTCGCTGGCAACGGCATATCCGGGCATGCTCTAACTCGTTACTCCTGCGACGACGTCTATAGGCACTTTCAGGTGAACGTTTACAGTGCCGCTCGCTGGCAACGGCATACCCGGGCATGCTCTAACTCGTTACTCCTGCGGCGACGCCTATAGGCACTTTCAGGTGAACGTTTACAGTGCCGCTCGCTGTCAACGACATACCCGGGCATGCTCTAACTCGTTACTCCTGCGGCGACGCCTATAGGCACTTTCAGGTGAACGTTTACAGTGCCGCTCGCTGTCAACGACATACCCGGGCATGCTCTAACTCGTTACTCCTGCGACGACGCCTATAGGCACTTTCAGGTGAACGTTTACAGTGCCGCTGGCGGCAACGGCATAACAGGGCATGCTCTAACTCGTTACTCCTGCGACGACGTCTATAGGCACTTTCAGGTGAACGTTTATAGTGCCGCTGGCTGGCAACGGCATAACCGGGCATGCTCTAACTCGTTACTCCTGCGGCGACGTCTATAGGCACTTTCAGGAGAACGTTTACAGTGCCGCTGGCTGGCAACGGCATAACCGGGCATGCTCTAACTCGTTACTCCTGCGACGACGCCTATAGGCACTTTCAGGTGAACGTTTACAGTGCCGCTGGCTGGCAACGGCATAACCGGGCATGCTCTAACTCGTTACTCCTGCGGCGACGCCTATAGGCACTTTCAGGTGAACGTTTACAGTGCCGCTCGCTGTCAACGACATACCCGGGCATGCTCTAACTCGTTACTCCTGCGACGACGGCTATAGGCACTTTTAGGTAAACGTTTACAGTGCCGCTCGTTGGCAACGGCATACACGGGCATGCTCTCACTCGCTACTCCTGCAACGACGCCTATATAGGCACCTTTAGGTGAACGTTTAGAGTGCCGCTCGTTGGCAATGGAACACCCGCGACGCGCAGTGAGTTGTATCTTCAAGCTGACGGCGTGAATGAGTATCCGGAATTAAACATTCTGATTGGAAAGCAAGGCCTTCATTTCGACTCCCGTTATGCATTCTTCATCCAGAGTCTCCTGTCACGCTCGAATTAATCCAATCCGAGCCACAGGGTCTGACACTGCACCTAACTGGAGAGACTCGCGGCGACCTGCGCTCCGAATGAGCGAATGGGACATGACCGATCCCGAGTCCGAACCCCGGTCGCATTGAGCGATTATACACACACGGGGCGAGATTTATCTCCCCTATTTCCATTCCTCTCTCTTTTTCCCGTCGGTATATACTATATGAGCCGGGCCGAACGGACGGCACACACCGGGCCTTTCATCGATCTCATCGGCGACGCTGCAGCCGGGGAGGGGGAGTCGTCGCTATGTTATACGCGGACGGAGTGTTTGCTCAATTCCCTTCTTGTTTCCTCTTTTCTGTTCTTTTCTATGCGGGCGAAAAGGCGCAGCTGCAGCTGCGCCGGCCACAGCCGACCGCGCCCGTGTCATCTTTCGCTAGCTGTACTCGGGGCGCCGCACCGTTGAAAATACGGGGCAGAAAAAAAAACGTTCCTTCTGCACGGCGCGGGCATTCGTGACTTCTTGAGACCACAGAGTTTCTCAACGTAACTCGAGGGAAAGCTGGCGGCGATACACTTCATCCACCTTGGAGGGGGCGAAGGAATGCCGGGAAGACGAGGTTTCTTACTTGGCTCGGCTATTGCAGGGCGTAAAACGTGGATTCAGCCGTAATAAAAAAAAAGCGACTATTCTCGGGGCAAACGTCGAAGAAATGCTGTGAAGGTTTCCATGCCGGCCTCAAGGCGGGTTCCCACTGGCGAGTCGAGGAGGTCGCGCGACAGGTTTAAATTGGTTACACCCCCCCCCCCCCCCCCCCTAACCTACAGATGCAACTAAACGCCTTTGGAACGTCAGTGGAATAAACTTATTCATAAAAATTTATACACCTGAAAAAATTTATTAACGACGAAAAACCTGAGGAACAAATAATGAATACATGTGAACGGTCGACATTTGAAGCCCAGACATTAAAAAAAAGAAAGATACTACGGGGCGATCAGCTGGACTGATCAGGAGGAAACGCGATAGCATTTTTTTTCCCGCTCGCCAATCTATTTTAATTCTGATTCTATTCCAATTCTGATTCCATGCTCTTTCATTCAACAATTTGTTCCCCTGGTTTTATTCCAGTTCCGATTCTGTTGAGATTCTCATTCTATTCTTATTCCATTTCTATTCGTAACCGCTCCCCTTGTTGATTTTTGCTTGGACATTCTCAG
The DNA here is from genome assembly GCA_030143305.2 of Amblyomma americanum. Classification (NCBI taxonomy): domain Eukaryota; kingdom Metazoa; phylum Arthropoda; class Arachnida; order Ixodida; family Ixodidae; genus Amblyomma; species Amblyomma americanum. Next base: position 34,271 of record JARKHS020024762.1, on the reverse strand, counting down.
TAATTTCCATCTATGCTGTGTCATTCTTAAGCGCCGTTTACATGACGGGGTTGAGTTGAGAAGTTGAGTTCAAAACCGGTTACTGGGTTCACGTAAACACCACATAGTCTGGTTCGGAAGTCGAGGGAGCGAGTCCAGCCAACTCTGCTGCAGGGGGTGCGTTGACTCAACTCGACCCTACCTCGACGTGCTTGTAAACGCTGTCGAGTCGAAGAGTCGAGTTAGTGGGATGGGAGATGATAAATGCAAACATCTTTTTCGCTTGCGCCGTGGCGCCTCCGAGACAGTGGAGGCGTGCAGCGATCTTGGAGGCTGCCACTGCCCTCTACCATTGCGCTGCTCGACGCTTGGTGTCGCTGTAGCCGAACCGGTCTCGTCTCGGTAAAATCGAGTTCATGTAAGCAGGCAATCACCAAGTTGGGTTGACCTTGCTCGACTAGATCCCCTGACTCGACCTGCCGCTGCCGGGTTTACATGCCTTACAAATCCTGCCTCACTTACCCTACAAGTGGAGAGGGAGCAGGGGAGGAGAGCGGGACGGTTAGCAAGTGGAGGCTTCACATACACGCCGCCGCCGTCTACGTGAAAAAATTGGCAGTGGCTTAGCTCAGCTATGCCAGGATATACGTAGCGAGAGGTACGTTTCCTTAGCTGAGCTTGTTGTGGTCACTGTATGTTTAGAAATGAGAGACATTGGGTATCCACATCTTTTATTCATTTTGCTTGACAGAGACGAAGACTACCCGATGAACTGTGAAATAGCATGCAGCGGTCTCAATTTTGTCGATACAGTATTTCGATTTGGTAGAGCCTCTTTAGTATACAAGCTCTATAGTAAGTTCCCCATTGTGTAGTCTGGACGTGAGGGTCCAAAGCTAAATTAAAGTCAAACTTTCCTTTCATACACTAAGAGAGTCCTGTTTCCTGTTAAAATCACCCAAAGTAACGCACAACTGTAAAACCGTGCCGTAGGCTGGTATACACGTGGCAACCACATCAATCTTCTGCTTGACAGATGGTCCCAGTGCCACGTAGACTCCTTGGATGATAATGACGCTTTCCAGAAGGCGAACACAGCAGGCTTCACCATTATTCACCGCGATCGAAGGGAGATGTCTGACAGCGAGTGATGCCTTGTTTCATGTACACACAGACTCCAACATTCTTATTTGGTTCAAGCCAACTGCCAGGCGACAACCTCAGGATCGGAAGAGTTAGTCTTCTCTTGTCTATACCGCCGTTTAGCAGCGGCTGGACTCTCCTTCTCTGCATGCACGTAAAACGTTGTGATACAGACGCCCACTACATCTCCGCCTTTTATACGCAATCCTGCACATGCGACGTGGGGTTCGGGTGATAGAGCGGCGTGCGGCGAGGCGGCCACGAAGAACGCGGCGCAGCTGTGGGGTCTCTCTGGTTACCATGGTATCGGCGCATGCGCAAAACTGCTCATCCGCGTGACGTCACGCTCGGCTTTAACATGGAACATTCTAAGACAGTTACTAGACCCAACCCAATCCAGATCGCAGACACACATAAGACTAGCCAAGACGCGACATAAATACGACGGAACAGACGAGAGCTTCATGGAAGAAATCAAGCATACATAGGAAACGTGACTCGCACCAGCCTACCAGAATATGGGGGACCCCAAATGAGGAGCTAGACGCACCCATAACGGAGGCTGAAGTGAGAGCGGAAATAATCAGGCTTAAAACGAAATCGGCCCCAGGACCAGATGGAATAACAAACAAAATGCTGCGAAATCTAGACGATGAGTCGATCACAGCTATAACAAAATATGTACAGCAGGTATGGGAGAAGGGTGAACTTCCGAAACAATGGAAAGAAGCTAGCATCATACTAATCCCCAAACCGGGCAAGCCCCCTAAGCTTGAGAACCTCAGGCCGATTTCCCTCACATCGTGTGTAGGGAAACTAATGGAACATGTAATCCAAACGAGGCTAACCCGATTCATGGAAGATAATGAACTATGGCCGAATGAGATGGTCGGATTCCGGCCGGGCCTAAGCACCCAGGATGTGATGTTGAGACTCCAGCACGACATCATAGACTCGCGATCGAGAGATATAAAAGCAATCCTAGGTCTAGACCTCAAGAAAGCTTTTGACAATGTCAAACACGAGGCAATCCTGACAGAACTTCAGGAAATAGGCGTAGGAGGCAGAACCTACAATTATATAAAGAACTTCCTGACAGACAGGACGGCAAAGATAAGATACCAAGATTTGGAATCGGAAGAAATAGAGCTGGGAAACAGAGGTACCCCACAAGGATCGGTACTCTCCCCACTCCTCTTCAATCTGGCAATCAGGGGTCTCCCAGCTAAACTTGGGAGAATAAAAAACCTAAATTTCAGCATGTATGCTGACGACATAAACGTCTGGATAAACAAAGGTAGCGACGCAGAAATAGAGAACAAGCTGCAAACGGCTGCAGATACAGTGGTAGAGTACGTAGCAGCTAGGGGGCTTGCCTGCTCACCAGAAAAATCAGAACTCTTAATGTACAACCCCAAATCATTAAGGCTGAAAAAAGACAGCGATCTCAACATCATGGTCGGAAACAAACCAGTACCCAAAGTAGACAAAATAAGAATATTAGGTCTTTTCATTCAAAGTAACGGATACAACGACGAAACCATAAAGAAATTGGAAGGCTACGCACCACAGATGACTGGGATATTCAGAAGAATAGCCCTCAAGGGAAGAGGGCTAAAGGAAAGGAGCCTAGTTAAGCTGGTAGCAAGCGTACGTCATCAGCCGACTCAGCTACGCTACACCATATCTAAACATCCGGGCCTCAGAAAGAGATAAATTGGACTCAATAATCAGGAGATGCTACAAACGAGCACTCGGAATACCCATAAGCACCTCAACCGAAAGACTCCTAGCAATGGGAATCCATAATACATGGAAAGAAATAGCCGAAGCAGTAAGGACCGCCCAGCAGGAAAGACTCAGCCAAACATACACAGGCAGGGCCATTCTAAGCATGGTGGGACTGCAGACGGACAGAGGCATGCAAAAGAAACAGGATATTCCAAGAAAAATCAGGGAACAGCTGAGGATTGACCCGCTTCCCAAGAACATGCATCCCACCTTCAATAAGGAAAGGAGGGAAAAAAGAGCTGAAGCACTAGTCAAACGCTTCAGCGAAGTAAACAGCGAGACAGTGGCATACACAGATGCGGCGAGCGGCAAACTGGGAGCAGCAGTAGCCTCGGTAGTAGATGGCCAAGGTAAAGCAATCTCGGCAGCAACAATACGCAGCCGCAATCCAGAGGTAGCGGAAGAAGTAGCAATAGCGCTTGCTTGCGTAGGCACCAAGGCAAGTTACATAATAAGCGACAGCAAAACAGCCATCTACAATTACGGAAGGGGCAGAGTAGCACCAGAAGCGGTGCGAATACTAGTTGGAAGGAAAATTGATAGGAAAATTAGCCTCATATGGGCACCAGCTCACACGTCAGTTCCAGGCAACGAGGCGGCGCACCTCTTAGCCCGAGATCTCTACCTCCGGGCAAGAGCAGAGCCGCCCGATTGCAAGGAGCTTGACGAGAGACTACAGACATACACGGAGATAATAGAAAACTACAGATTACAGCGAAGAACTGTCCCTCCACCGGACAAAGAGCTCGGAAACAGAGAGGCAACAACTTGGCGCAGATTACAGGCAGGAAACTACATAAATCCGGTATGGGCATCACACGTCCTGAAAGACGAAGACATAGACGATAAATGTAAGGAATGCGGGGAGAGGGGGACCCTCGACCACATAATCTGGCAATGCACACACTCCCCAGGGGTCAATGAAGGAATAAATAGTAGAGAAGCCTGGGAGACCCTTCTGCAAAGCGCGGACCCCGCCATGCAGAGGAAAGCCATCCATCTGGCGGTAGAGGCCGCGAAGAGCCAGCAACTCTTTGCCTGCATCTAGTCGCGGAGGCCCCGGCCCCTGCCCCTAGGCCTGCGCGCCAGGGGTAGGGAGTAGGGGGTCTCCATTTCTGATGGAAATAAAAGTTTTTGGAATGGAATGGGACGGTGGAGCGGCCGCGGCGACGGCTATAAAAGTTTTTGGAATGGAATGGGACGGTGGAGCGGCCGCGGCGACGGCGAAGCGCACGCCGCACTTTGCTCCTCTTCGGTTGCCATGGTAACGGCGCATGCGCACAACTGGCCTCTCCCGTGCGCCGCGAAATGCTCGACTGGTAGCCTATAGTGTAGCTCCCGCTACAAAAAAAAATGAGGAAAGGGAGGCTTCAAGAGGGTTCTGGCAAGGTCGCTCTGGCTTGCGGAGATCTCCCTCGCGTATTCTCCCGTGTTCCCATTCGGCATTCCCCACGAATTTGTAGGTGGGTGGACAGAGCAAATGAATGGGGATGAAGCGCCTCCCCTGTCGACGCAATCCAATAACTACCACTAGGCTGGGTGGGACAAGCTATGCCGGTGCCCTGGGCGTGCGGACTAGTGGCCGGGTATTTTTAAACGCCCCGGCAACTTTTCCAGCGGGACGGGGTCTCACACGCGCTCATTCGACGCCCGCCCGCCCTACGAGCTTTTGGTAACACCGGCGAGGGAATCGGGCAAAAATATATAAAATAAATAAAAAGTGGAGGAAACCTTGGGCCGTATTCTAGGAAGTGGCCACGAACTGGACACTGTGGGGACCTGCCCTGCAGCCCCCTGAGTTTGCTTTCCCGCGAGGCAACGTGCAGCGGCGGTCTCACCTCGAGGCTGAGCGCATTCCCTTGTGAGTTACATTAACTGGCAAGAGAGGGCGCCAGCATCGCTGCGCAGAGACTGCCAAAGCCCGCGCGCGGGAGAGGGGGCTTCGGCTGGGATCATCGGCCCGAGCGGACGTGTCGCTCGTGGCTCCGCTCTTCGCCGGCGGGGCGAGGAAGCGACGGGGAGACAGGCTCCCGTACTCGTCCCGTTCGGCCTTCGGAGGATATATCCCTAGCGCGGGCGAACATTCGCTCGGAACATTGCTGGTGAGTCGGACGACCTCGATTCATTAGCGTACCTTGTTGCTAGCTGGCGTTATTGTTTCTGTAGCAATAAATGCCTGTTTGTGTCAGCCAATGTGTCGTTCCTTTGTTCCCCCAGAGCAAGGCCCGCCGTGGTTGGCGTGCGCTCGGTAGCGTACGCGATCACGGGGTGGGGCCCGGGCGGCTTTGAACCGTGTCAGCCGCGATTGAGTGGGGAGAACGTACTTATCTCCCCATTCAACCCCACAACACATCCACTTATGCCGGCGTGGATTGGTTGGAGCCCCAAACGCAAAGGTGACGGCCCGCCGTCATCGTCATCAGCAAGACTTACACCAACTGCAGGAAAACTTGTTCTCCCATGTCTCTCCAATTAATCCTATCCTGTGCCAGCTGCGGCCATTCTTAACCTCATCCGCCCACCTAACTTTCTGACGTATCCTGCTAGGCTTGCCGTCTCTTGGAATCCACTCCGCTACCCTGAAGGACCAGCTTGCCTTCGCATCACGTGCTCTGCCCAAGCCCATTTCATCGCCTCGATTTCCAGGTAGTGAAAATCAATGAGGAAGCCCTTGACTATATGCCGTCTCCCATAGCACTCGTGTAGCTCGGGACATTAAAACTGACACACCATATTACCAATACCTAATCGCGACGAGTAAAAGTTTGTACGCGAACAGATGTAAAGTCGCTAAGCGTAACCCTATAGGCGCTGGCTGGCTGCCCGAAAAATGAACATAATACCGGAGCAGCCCTTTCTCCTCGTAAGCACGACTCGCAGCTGCTTTTATTCCTTCTTTTTCTTTTTTCGTTCCAACAAGCCGCATTTGCAATCCAAACCCGAAGCGTTTAATTCGCTTCGTGAAAACGCGGTTAGTTGCGAGAAGCGATGAAGCAACAAAAAAATTAATAAAACCGCAGTGCGTGACGTCGGCTAGGTTGAAATGCCACGGCACGTCGCGACAATGCCCCGAGAGCCGACAACGCAGCGATCGGCGCTGTTAACCGATAGCTATATATATATATATATATATATATATATATATATATATATATATATATATATATATATATATATATATATATATATATATATAAATGGCTTTCAGTTGTGACGTTCTAGCGCGATCGAAATAATAATAATAATTGGTTTTGGGGGGAAAGGAAATGGTGCAGTATCTGTCTCATATATCGTTGGACAACTGAACCGCGCCGTAAGGGAAGGGACAAGGGAGGGAGTAAAAGAAGAAGGGAAGAAGAGGTGCCGTAGTGGAGGGCCCCGGAACAACCTCGACCACCTGGGGATCTTTAACGTGCACTGACATCACACAGCACACGGGCGCCTTGGCGTTTTTCCTCCATAAAAACGCAGCCGCCGCGGTCGGGTTCGAACCCGGGAACTCCGGATCAGTGGTCGAGCGCCCTAACCACTGAGCCACCGCGGCGGGTATAGCAATATATCGCCGCAGAGGCGTGCGATGCACAATGCGTCTCGGCTTGTTTCCGCGTTCATTGTTACTTTTTTTTTTCGCTCGAGAGTAGGCGACGAGTAATCATATGAAGTGGTCAACGGGACAAACGACAGCACTGAACGCGTGAAACAGCGAAGGAATTAAGACGCCGCAGCCGTTCGAAGCATGAGCCGTGTAAAGCGACTGGCAGCTAACTTCCTTCTTTCTTATTTCTTCATTCCCTGCAATGAATTTTCACTTTTTTTTTAATTCCTGCTGCACAGGACACGAATGTGATTACCGACGACGCAAGTACGTTTATACACCCGCAGTGCGAAGTTCGTGGAACGTATAATGTCAGCGAACCAAGCGAAAATGAACGTATACATCAGCAGGCTCTTGAATAATAATCCACGAGGGAAGGCGACAAGTACGATCATTCCTTTGGTGATAAGCGTTCAATCACTAAACCGCCGACCGCGAATTCTTGTTCGATCACAAAGGAAGTTCAGGTCACGTGAGGCCGGAAAAAATTTACTCCATATCTGTACAACGTGCGTCACGGAAGACTTAACACACTTTTTAAAAACAGGCTTTTTGAGTTAGGAGAGAGCTTTTTTCGACATAGCATTGTCAGCGGTGTAGTACATCGGAATAAACTAAAACGTGTTAACTAGCAGGCTGGTTAACTAGTATCGAACAGTTAACTTTCTTATCACTGCTGTTAGTCTCCTTAACTAATGGTTTGGTTTATGGGGCTTTAACATCCCAAAGCTACTCAGGCTATGAGAGACGCCGTAGTGAAGGGCTCCGGAAATTTCGACCACCTGGGGTTCTTTAACCTGCACTGACATCGCACAGTACACGGGCCTCTAGAATTTCGCCTCCGTCGAAATTCGACAGCCGCGGCCGGGATCGAACCCGCGTCTTTCGGGCCAGCAGCCGAGCGCCATAACCACTCAGCGACCGCGGCGGCGCTCCTTAACTACTGGGAGGAATGTAGTCCACTCCAAGTAATTTCCATATCAAAATTTCGAGAGCGCGGTTACCGTGGGAGCTGTGGCCCAGCAAATTTTGCCTATTTGGAAGAGTTACGTGCACTGCAGAGGATGCTTTTCCTGGAAGCTTCTGGAAAGCCCGTGTATATTTGCGAGATGTAGCCAGAATTTGCTGGGCCACAGCTCCCAGGGTAACCACGCTTTCGAAATTGTGATATGGAAATTACTTGGGGTGGGCTACAATCCTCTCAGTATAGTTAAGGAGCCTAACAGTAATGATTTAAAAAGTTAACTGTTCGAAATTAGTTAACCAGCCAATAGTTAACACGTTTTAGCCGCAGTCCGATGTACATCACCGCTGACAATGCTATGCCGAAAAAGACGCTCTTCCAACTCAAAAAGCCAATTTTTTAAATTTGTGCGCTGTCTGAAGTGAAACACTCTGTGCTGCTCAATCATACAGTTTGCCGGAAAAGTAATTTCTACAGTGGGATACAACTTTTAAAAAATTGGAGGCGACATCTAAGCTCCGCCGTAATGGTGTGACGCCGTAGCGTAACGGGTTAATTCCCGTATTGCGGAACTGGGCATTCTAACGCGCCCGTGTGCTGCGCGATGTCAGTGAAAATGAAAAGATCCCCGGGTGGTCGAAATTATTCCGGAGCCCTCCACTACGGCACATCTTTCTTCTTTTCTTCTTTCACTCCCTCTCTTATCCCTTCCCTTACGGCGCAGTTCAGGTGTCCAACGATATATGAGACAGATGCTGCGCCATTTCCTTTCCTCCAAAACCAATTAATATTATTATTATTATTACTAAGCATTCACGGATCGCAGGGAGTCCTCATACCACTCCTGGAGCCGCGGTTAAGCGATGCGATGCCAGGTTGCTCTTCGCAGCAACCTATCGATAATAATAATAATAATAATTGGTTTTTGAGGAAAGGAAATGGCGCAGTATCTGTCTCATATATCGGCGGACACCTGAACCGCGCCGTAAGGGAAGGGATAAAGGAGGGAGTGAAAGAAGAAAGGAATAAAGGGTTGCCGTAGTGGAGGGCTCCGGAACAATTTCGACCACCTGGGGACCCTTAACGTGCACTGACATCGCACAGCACACGGGCGCCTTAGCGTTTTTCCTCCATAAAAACGCAGCCGCCACGGTCGGGTTCGAACCCGGGAACTCCGGATCAGTACTACTGCGTTAAAAAACAGCAGTTGGTAACAATGTTACATAGTCCACGGTTCCTTGCGTTAATGCGCTGAGCAGTAAGCACAGAAAAACGAGATTAGCTTTTTTTAACGCTTCACTGTGTTAAACACGCCAGACGCATCAAAATTCTTGAACCTATAGATGGTTACGCCTTGTTCAGGTAACAAGAAACGTTTGAACCATGGGCCATTGTTGTTTTTTTTTTGTCGTGGATGAATTCTGTGCGGCGGTCCTGGAAGTGGGCAGAGCCTCGCTGAAGGCTCCTTAATCCGACCACAGCCCCGATTTTTTTTAATGCGACAGGAGTCGACTCCAGTCAATTTTTGAGGGAATAACCAGCAGGTTTGGAGAAGGAAAGGCGTGACTCATAGCAGCTTTACGCGTATTTTTGGTCATACAAAAGCATTCAACATGTCTGCTCTCCCACGTGCCATAAACTATTGGAACAGCCTTCCTGACGCTGCTACTAATACCAGAAATCCTGCTACATTTCGTGATAAAATAACCGCAATCTTCGCCTAGTTGTCTCAGTTCTGTGTATTCTTGCGAAAAATGTTTTATTGCTGCTTAGAGTGAACTAACTTGTGCACTTTTTAGCCTCTCTGTCAAATCGTGTTCCATTTCCATGTTGCCACATTTTGAAACACGTAATTATTGTGTGTTGTATTACTTTATTTGTATTCTTCTGAGTGCCTCTTGCTAACTATTGTATAAAGTTTTTCTTCTGTCCTTATTTTCTGTCCTTATTTTGTGTTTTTTTTTTGCGCTGTTCTCTAACTTCTATGTACTGCCCCACTCACACAATGCTCCAATGTAAAGGAGCCTGTGAGTAACTTGAATAAATAAATAAATAAATACTCTCTTCCTAGGCGTTTGTGCGCTTTCCCTCAAAAGGTGGATTGAAGTCGACTGCTGACGCGTTCACGTAAACGCGGCATTTATAGCCGCGTTTTCATGAATGCGATACAATGCGCCTTGAGTCGATTTTTGGAGAGAAAGAGTGGGCTTTCAGAAGAAAAGATGCGACTCGTCCTCTGCTCTTATCAATTTTCTCTTATTTTGCCATTTGCTTCGAAAAGTGGACTCAAGTCGAATTCCGTTGCATTCATGTAAACGTGGATTATAGCAAAATGCAAGCAGGCTAGAGATGAAAGGGGGGGGGGGGGGGGGGATAGAAAAAATGAAGCTTTTGTGTCACGTTTCGAATCATGTTAGATTCAGTGTCGGACTGCAGCCAACTTCCTTCAATTCGAAACGGAAAGAACCGACCCAGTGGTGACAGTTCCAAGCCGACCCACTCTCTCCTCTTGTTTACGCCGACGGGCTTAAAGAGCCCACCGCGGATGCCAAGCAACTGAGAGAGGACCAGGTAACTAACCCGCTCGAAAATAGCGAAGTATAGAGCAGTGCCATAAATAAAAAAAAAATCACCGTGTGAAAGAAAAGCAACAGATGCGCAACTAGACATCCGGCTGTATAGGCAACGCCTGACTACGTACCAGCGCGGCTGTCAAGAACTGCAAAAACCTCAACGCGACTCGCTCGTAACGAGCGATACGCATCGTGTCAGCGCATTTCGAGACGCCCCAGAAAAACATCCTGGCCGTTCTCCAACGCGCCGTTACGCGGTCGCGAGCACCCTGACGTAATCTGGAAACGAGAGAACCTGACAATGCACCGTGAAGAAGAATTGTATAAAATATATTGGGAGCACCTACCGGGTAAGGGAAAAGCAAGTAACTGCGTGACGTCATATGTACCACGTGACGCCACAAAATGGGAAGTGACGACGGGAAGGGACATAACCGAAACTATAAGTGCTCCGACCCTCCACGGGTTCCTTGTGCGATCGCAACCCAGGATAGACGAACCCAGGATAGACGAACAAGAAGAGAAAGCGTCGTCCGTCTTGCCCACTTCTTGTCATCGGCACCGCAGCGTATAGCATAGATGAATGAATGACAATTACGTGAATAAAGTAAAAATGCCCTCTCCGAAACGACTTACGAGGCCATCAGTCTTGACATTATATACAAGCGCCACACCTCCGGCAGCGTTGCTACCCTAGCGGCGAAAGGGATGAACTATGATGTGCGCGCTACGGAACGTTGCTACCTGTGCAGGTCTTGGGTTTAATAGGTCTCGGGAAGAATGACACAGGGCGTGTTACTATTATATATAAAGCGCACCGAAACACATTCAACGTGTTACAAATACCAAAGCGTTCGAAATTAATCCGACAACACTCATCTACGGAATGCCACATACGGACATCAGCGTTGCTTTTGCGCGCGCAAAACAATGCATCAATCAATCAGTGAAGCAACGCGGACTTTTTTTTTTACCCCAGCATTACGACGAGGGCATATCCGCGTGTCGTGGGCATTTTCCCGCGAAATCGGGCAAAAATAAAAAACAAAAGCCGGCTCGATCCAGGGCTGTCCGCGCTGCCCGATGAACCGACGGGAAAGAACGTCGCCCTGACAGCACGAGAATAAAGAAAAAAGTAACAAAAACGAAAGAATTTATGGGACGGTATGAGTGTTCGGAGAAGGAAAAGCAAAGCGGGAAAAAGATGGACAGCCTGGGGCGAAAGGTCCCCCCGCGGGTTCGGCAGTGTGTCGCGCGGACCGCGACTTTGACCCAGTTTTTTTGTGTCGGGGTGTGGAGAGGAGGAGGAGGAATGCGAGGCTCTCACTTATCCCTCTCTCTCCATCTACACCACATCTCGCAGGGCGCGCGCCCCGCCCAGTCGTTTTCTCCTCCCTCCGAGGAGTGATGGGCCCCGCAGAGAAAGCGAAAGGGTCACAGAGCCGTGACCTTTTCAAAAACGAACGTGCCCCATACTGCACCGGGCCTACACGCCAGGTGAACACCCGTGTACTCCCTCCGTACCCTCACATTAGCGTATTCGCGTTTAGAGTGCAGAAGGAAGTAGCGACCCTCGTTACTTGCCGATTAGTTTAAAACGCGAGCCCTGCAGAGCATCGGTTCTGCTTGCCAGCGTCAATCGAAATACATATTTCTCAAGTCTAGGTAGGCAGAACAAATATTTTTTAGCTGTAGGCCCAACGGTTCCAGTTATTTGCCGATTAGTTTAAAACGCGAGCCCTGCAGGGCATCGGTTCTGCTTGCCAGCGTCAATCGAAATACATACTTCTCAAGTCTAGCTGAGGACGAACAAATTTAGCTGCAGGCCCTGCGGTTCTTTGTGTAGGATCTCCCGTCTTCATACCCCACCTGGTACAGCTTCCCGTTCGGGCCGCCGACTTCGAGGCTTAAATCTAGCCCAAAACCATTGACCTCATTTGCAATGACTTTATAGAGTCATTGTAATGACTATACTTCTTTATATGACTTTATACTTCTTTATAGAGTGTAGGACATATCTTCTTACTGCAATATAGTGTGTTTAGGGCGTACAGCGCAAGGGCAACGGCGGCCAATGGGTGAAAAGCGCAGGTGCGTCTATAGTATGAGAAGAGCGCGTTCCCTCGACCCAACACCGACCGAGCGCGCACTGGGTTCCTGCGGGGCTTCGCACAACGCCGAAGGCAGCCTGCAGAAAGACAAAGCAGGGGCCCAGCTGTAGGGCGCCCTAATGAAGAGGTATTCCGGGCGCGTCGATGAGGCCGGAGTCGCCCAGCGGCCAATCACACTGCGCCAAGACGGGGTGGGGGGAAGGCAGCCGCCGTTGGCCGCAACTCGTCACGCGAGGCATCACCAGAAGCAACGCCCCGCACAGCCACGGTGCCGCAGCCCAGCTGAACATGGCTCTCGGCACACACGTACCCGCGTTATGGAAAAAGGTGGCCCCGACCTTATCAATATACTGGGTCTTTCAGCGAATCCCCTCAGAGAGAGAGAGTGAGTGAGAGTGTGTGTGTGAGTGAGTGATATAGAGTGAGAGAGTGTGTGAGTGAGACAGAGTGAGAGAGTGTGTGTGAGTGAGACAGAGAGAGTGTGTGTGAGTGAGACAGAGAGAGAGAGAGTGTGAGTGAGACAGAGTGTGTGTGAGTGAGACAGAGTGTGTGTGTGAGACAGAGTGAGAGAGAGTGTGTGTGAGTGATACAGAGTGAGAGAGAGAGTGTGTGTGAGTGAGACAGAGTGAGAGAGAGAGTGTGTGAGTGAGACAGAGAGAGAGTGTGTGAGTGAGACAGAGTGAGAGAGAGAGAGAGTGTGTGTGAGTGAGACAGAGTGAGAGAGAGAGTGTGTGAGTGAGACAGAGAGAGAGTGTGTGAGTGAGAGAGAGAGTGTGTGTGTGAGTGAGACAGAGTGAGAGAGAGAGAGTGTGTGTGTGAGTGAGACAGTGAGAGAGAGAGAGAGAGTGTGTGTGAGTGAGACAGAGTGAGAGAGAGAGAGTGTGTGTGAGTGAGACAGAGAGAGAGAGAGAGAGTGCGTGAGTGAGACATAGTGAGAGAGAGAGTGTGTGTGTGAGTGAGACAGAGTGAGAGAGAGAGAGTGTGTGTGAGTGAGACATAGTGAGAGAGAGAGAGTGTGTGTGTGAGTGAGACAGAGTGAGACAGAGAGAGAGAGAGAGAGAGAGAGTGCGCGCGCGCGCGCGCGCGCGTGTGTGTGTGTGTGTGTGTGTGTGTGTGTGTGTGTGTGTGTGTGTGTGTGTGTGTGTGTGTGTGTGTGTGTGTGTGTGTGTGTGTGTGTGTGTGTGTGTGTGTGTGTGTGTGTGTGTGTGTGTGTGTGTGTGTGTGTGTGTGTGTGTGTGTGTGTGTGTGTGTGTGTGTGTGTGTGTGTGTGTGTGTGTGTGTGTGTGTGTGTGTGTGTGTGTGTGTGTGTGTGTGTGTGTGTTTAACACGCTTCTCGGGGCACAAAGATGGCTATTACGGCATTGTGGTGCCCGTGCTGGCGGACGTAAAAAAAGAAAGGTGAATTGCGTTCACAAGTAAGCGAGTACTGAACTTTAATAGTAAAACTTTTTATGTATTACAGTTAGGCGCCCAGTAGTAATTACAGATTTGTAGCTTAGCGTCAGAAACAGCTATATTTTCAGCTATGTTTTCAGACAGCGCTGCGGTTCAGAAAACTTTTGACCGTTACTAGCAGGCACTGACCAACACGAGAGAGGGGGGGAATGCACTGCCACGTCGAATGGATTCCGAGGGCCTTCGCTCGCGCTCTTGCAGACGCAAAAAAGAAGGCTCGCAGCTTGTGTAATTCGCCAGTAGCAACAATATCCGAGTCAGCAACCCACGACAGGAAGCGTTTATTCGAACGCACCGCAGCTACGGGGCAACGCAACCACTGTCGCACGAGGAGCCTCGAACAATGGGGACACCTCGGCAAACAGTGGTCGCGCCGTTCGCACGGTTCGACGCGCATCGATCTTGCCAAATCTGGCGATAACGTATAATAGGGAAAAAAAACGAATAAAAAGGAAAACGACGAATCGAATTGAGAGGACAAAATTTCTCGGAGTCGAGATAAGCCATGGCAAACTCTGGATTCAAAGTGTGCAAAAGTAATACAATGATTACCCGCCGCGGTGGCTCAGTGGTTAAGGCGCTCGTCTGCTGATCCGGAGTGCCCGGGTTCGAACCAGACCGCGGCGGCCGCGTTTCGATGGAGGCGAAAAGCAAAAAGGCGCCCGTGTGCTGTGCGATGTCACTGCACGTTAAAAATCCCCAAGTGGTTGAAATTATTCCGGAGCCCTCCACTACGGCACCTCTTCTCTTCTTTCACTCCCTCCCTAAGCAGCACTGGTAATCGGCCCAATATTGGCAATACACTGGCACAGGCCGGTCCTGCAAAGGACCAGATTAAAACCATCCATTCTCCAATATTGGGTCGATTAGCTGCAGTGCTGCTTGGGAACGGACGCACAGCGCGTGTAGATGTCGAAACAAACACCGGCCCACATAAGTGCCAGTTGGTCAACGCGAATGACTGACGTAATCAGCTGCGAGAGGAGTTACAACTGCCAACCGCCGAGCAGATAGTTAAAGGGGCCACTCCAGACGCACAGCTACAGAGGCCGTGTGTTTTGTAAGCGGAAGATCCCGAAAGAACCGTTCCGTTTAGCGCGCCCCTTCGGCCGACATCATCCCGCGAGCTTATCTAGGCACGGTAACGGCGGCGATTACGCGCCAACGATGGGCCTCTCCCGCGGGGGCTTATCTCAGACGCATTCGCCGATTGCTCATCGCAACCGGTGTCACGCGAGACAAAGAAAATAAGGAGAGCGATAAGAGAGCCTTGACCCATTATCAGCCGGTCAGGTGTGACGTCAGGGACCACGTGCGTTTTTTTCCTATCTCTCTCCGTGCATGCCGCCGCGACTACCCCAGAAACCAGGTAGCGACTTTGTATGCGGACGGGCTTTTAATGAAAACGCTAGTTGGCAATTCATGATAAGCTAGAAATACGACGCAGCGCGTTAAAGACAAGGACAACTGACGATGCGCCAGCGCTGGCCCGGTGACGTCACCGATAAACTGTTTTTCTTTAACGCGATAGCGTCAAAGGCCCTGTTGTCCAGAAAACCCGGTGTCGCTGCTGAGAGCGAAAAATCAAGAACACGACTCTGGCAGGTGGGGCCCAGAGAGCCAGCTAGGTCACGTGACCTTGAGGCGTCATCACAAACTGCCCACTGTTGCAGGTGGCAGTTAAATTAATGAATGGTCGCTCGGGAGGAGCAACCTGGGCCGCAGAAGGCCCACCCGCTGGGAGCACCTGCCACCGCAGGGCAGTGGCGCATCGCTTAACCGCTGCGCCAGGAGGGGTGTGAGGACTCCGAGGGATCTATGAATGGGAATTAACCCATTACGCTATCGCGTCATACCCTTATAAGGCCCACCCGCTGGGAGCACCTGCCACCGCAGGGCAGTGGCGCATCGGTTAACCGCTGCGCCAGGAGGGGTGTGAGGACTCCGAGGGATCTATGAATGGGAATTAACCCATTACGCTATCGCGTCATACCCTTATAAGGCCCACCCGCTGGGAGCACCTGCCACCGCAGGGCAGTGGCGCATCGGTTAACCGCTGCGCCAGGAGGGGTGTGAGGACTCCGAGGGATCAATGAGTGGGAATTAACCCATAACGCTATCGCGTCATACCCTTATAAGGCCCACCCGCTGGGAGCACCTGCCACCGCAGGGCAGTGGCGCATCGGTTAACCGCTGCGCCAGGAGGGGTATGAGGACTCCGAGGGATCTATGAATGGGAATTAACCCATTACGCTATCGCGTCATACCCTTATAAGGCCCACCCGCTGGGAGCACCTGCCACCGCAGGGCAGTGGCGCATCGGTTAACCGCTGCGCCAGGAGGGGTATGAGGACTCCGAGGGATCTATGAATGGGAATTAACCCATTACGCTATCGCGTCATACCCTTATAAGGCCCACCCGCTGGGAGCACCTGCCACCGCAGGGCAGTGGCGCATCGGTTAACCGCTGCGCCAGGAGGGGTATGAGGACTCCGAGGGATCTATGAATGGGAATTAACCCATTACGCTATCGCGTCATACCCTTATAAGGCCCACCCGCTGGGAGCACCTGCCACCGCAGGGCAGTGGCGCATCGGTTAACCGCTGCGCCAGGAGGGGTATGAGGACTCCGAGGGATCTATGAATGGGAATTAACCCATTACGCTATCGCGTCATACCCTTATAAGGCCCACCCGCTGGGAGCACCTGCCACCGCAGGGCAGTGGCGCATCGGTTAACCGCTGCGCCAGGAGGGGTATGAGGACTCCGAGGGATCTATGAATGGGAATTAACCCATTACGCTATCGCGTCATACCCTTATAAGGCCCACCCGCTGGGAGCACCTGCCACCGCAGGGCAGTGGCGCATCGGTTAACCGCTGCGCCAGGAGGGGTATGAGGACTCCGAGGGATCTATGAATGGGAATTAACCCATTACGCTATCACGTCATACGCTTATAAGGCGGAGCTTAACTGTCCCATTTCTTTTTTGCCGGAGACGGAAACTAACACAAATGGAACAGAGGTTCCGGCGGTAGTGCCCAGCAAAGAGCAAACCCCTACAGACCGGACGAACACACTCAGGTGCACACATGCACCAACCATACCATGTACCAGCACAGCGCGGTTCGGGTGTCGATCGTATGTGCGCCTTTGTTTACTCCGCACAGCGTTCGCATTTCGCATGGTCTATAGCTGTCTTCGGACACCCATACAGATAACGGTTTTTTCGACATTGGGAGCCTTAGCGCTAGTGCACTAAAAAAAAAAAAGAAACTGCCGAGATGAGTGGCCGCGCGGGAGGCATGCCGAACTCCGTCCATAGGAAAAGAATGGGCGAGGCCTATGTCTTTGCAATACACGTACAGCTAAGGTAATGACGATAGTCTTTCCTCGGGACACCCCCTTCTCCTATCAACTTCGACGCTGCAGAATTGTCGAGCGAGAGCGAAGCGTTCCCTTTAATAGCGTCCGCGTTAGGGCGCTCGACTACTGATCCGGAGTTCCCGGGTTCGAACCCGACCGCGGCGGCTGCGTTTTTATGGAGGCAAAACGCTAAGGCGCCCGTGTGCTGTGCGATGTCAGTGCACGTTAAAGATCCCCAGGTGGTCGAAATTACTCGGGAGCCCTCCACTACGGCACCTCTTTCTTCGTTCCCTCCCTCCTCTATCCCTTCCCTTACGGCGCGGTTCAGGTGTCCAACGATATATGAGACAGATACTGCGCGATTTCCTTTCCCCAAAACGCAATTATTATTATTATGTTCGAACCCGACCGCGGCGGCTGCGTTTTTATGGAGGCAGAACGCCAAGGCGCCCGTGTGCTGTGCGATGTCAGTGCACGTTAAAGATAATAATAAAAATAATAATAATTAGTTTTTGGGGGAAAGGAAATGGCGCAGTATAGCTAAGGTAATGACGAAAGCCTTTCCTCGCGCTAAAGATTCCCAGGTGGTCGAAATTATTCAGGGGCCCCCCACTACGGCACCTTTCTTCCTTTCTTCTCTCACTCCCTCTCTTATCCCTTCCCTTACGGCGCAGTTCAGGTGTCCGCCGATATATGAGACAGATACAGCGCCATTTCCTTTCCCCAAAAAACCAATTATTATTATTATTAATACCGTCCGCGACTGTACTGCGTACAGTTCGTTGCAAAAAAAAAAGAAGAGCGTGGAAGCCGATGAATTGTACATCATGCACGCTTAGGTGCGTACCTCTAGCGCATCAACACACTCCCCTTTACCGCAAAGCCCACGGGTCCGCGGACAAACGCGGCACCGTCGCACCGTTCCACGTGGTGCCACAATATCGCCGACAACAGCGCGGAAGAGTCGCTGCGCTGGCGACCACTGAGATACACGACGACTGCAACGTGCAACCGGTCGTTGTTCGCGCACTGCGGAGGAGGAACCGCGCCGATAAGCCGACGGCGCAGAAGGCGGGCCAGCCCGACGCCCTCTCTTGAGAGCCATCCACAATGGGCTGAGCGGTGTGCGTGTGTCCGACATTGTTTATTTTACAGCCGCTGCTTTCGCCCCACAACACACTACCACACTGCGAGCGCAGAGCCCCTGTTGCACCTGAGGTCAAATACTACACACGTTGGGACGGATAGATAGAGTGAAAGGTAAAAAAAAAACTGCCCCAGCCCGAACCCCTGAAGACAGCAGCCGCATACGCGGAGAAACGGGCACCGGCCGACCAGTTATAGTGCTTCCGGTTCGCGGGCCATGCAACTGTCGACCGCATTATAGTTTCGCCCGAAGGGCTACATTGAAACCTTGGCTCCTGGTGTTTAATAATAATAATTGGTTTTTGAGGAAAGGAAATGGCGCAGTATCTGTCACGTATATCTTTGGACACCTGAACCGCGCCGTAAGGGAAGGGATAAAGGAGGGAGTGAAAGAAGAAAGGAAGAAAGAGGTGCCGTAGTGGAGGGCTCCGGAATAATTTCGACCACCTGGGGGTTTTAAACGTGCACTGACATCGCACAGCACACGGGCGCCTTAGCGTTTTTCCTCCATAAAAACGCAGCCGCCGCGGTCGGGTTCGAACCCGGGAACTCCGGATCAGTAGTCGAGCGCCCTAACCACTGAGCCACCGCGGCGGGTATAAACGAAACTTCAAAACTCAAATTACACATTTAGAGGGGAGGAACGCTAACCAGCCATGGGAGTTTACTCCGAAGCAGGTTATGTACGGCTTTGAAAAAGCAAGTTAAAGAAAACCGTAATCATGTCCACGCATTCCTTTATTCGCCCCTCCGCAAGGTTGCCTAAAAGCACGCTAACCTGACCCCAACGCAGTCCACCAAGTATTCCTCCTTTCACAAACTTTAAACCATGGAAGGCTCCTCGCGCAACTGCGCCTACCATAACTGCGCGCTCATCGCCAACTCGTTCCCTGCAGGTTTGCTCGAGCGCGATGCGCGCCATCTGTTCGCCGACTTCTCTCCTCCTCTCTTAGAGTTCCGTTTATTTTATTTATTTTAAATCGCCCTTCGCCTCACTTTTACCTGGTCTCAAGCGAACACCGCTACGCCAGCTACAGCGCCCCGCTACATAACAGAGCGGGGAAATCACCATGACAATGGGTTCATAACGGGACCCCCCCCCCCCCCCCCACCCATCCCTTTCGGAACACCACCCTCCCTTTCCACTGCCCGTCCCGTCTCCGCATCTCCTCTGCGTCAAATCCGAAACACGTATGCGCAGAAGCAAGCAACGCCAGGAACAGGCACGCACGTCATACGTAGAAGGGGGAGGAGCGATCGAGTAGAATGGGAACAAGGATGAATTTGTCATGCGCAACAATGCGTACCGGAGGGTCCAGGGATCCCCCCCCTACCCCCTTCGAAAAAGAAATACCTGGGGTGACGCGCGCGCCCCGCGACAAGCGCGTTTTTTATATATTTATTCATTTGTTTCAATCCAGGCGTCTCGAGCGCCCCAAAAGCGGTCACACACGTCAAAACGCGCGCTCGTTTCACATATCGCGCATATAAATAGAGTGCGGACATGTGTAACACGCGCCTCAGAATTGTCCCTGCCCCCTTCAGTGTTGCGGCTCGCTCTGTACAGCGCTTTTCTGCAGTTTTACGAATAAACACATACGCAGCGGTTAAGACGGGCAGACGCGGTGCACGACACAGCGGTCGGGTCGAAGACGGATTGAGAAACGTCAGCAGGTGTGACGCGGCTGCTTTCTTGCCCCTTTTTTTCGCATTCTTTTTACCACACCAGGCGTCGCGTAAATCGCATTCGCGCCATTCGCACGATGTCGTCGAATCGGCCCGCAGGGTGGGCGACGCACAAAGGATTTTTATTTTTTTTCGGATCGATTATCCTCACACCGTTCGTGCGACTCGCGTCATTGCGCCACTGTGGCGCTGTCAAGTGTGAAAAGGGCACGCCCGAAAGCGAAAGCGGAGTGCGACGATTCGACGGATTTGAAACCCGCGTGCATGCGCGCGAATAAAAGACGGGAGATACAAGCTGTCCCCCCTCGCCCGCCAAAGGATAAAAAAAAATGGCTGGCGGTCTGGCGTTAATAAACACGAAATGTGCAAAAGGACAGCTTTATTGCAGCTGGACACCACCATCACGTACCTGAAAGCGCGATTGAGGTGTCCACTGACCCGGGGAGACAGTTATGCGCGTCTTCAACTCTTTCATGGTCAGTGCCAATTTACCCAATGTGCGCCGGCGGCGTACGCTCCACTGCCACGTTTCTGCAGCAATGCTGTCCATGCCAACGCGTATTGCTCTGGTGCCGTGTCTCTGCCACAATGCTGTCCGCGCCAACGCATGCACATCACACCTCTCTATCACTACCGCCACACAGCTCAAAGCGCGAATATCATTTTTAATAGTTGTTTTAGTTTACGAAGAATAAGACGTTCAACGCACAGCGCGAGAGCGTTTTAGAAGTTCAACACGAGGCCAGGGAAGCTGATCCGTTCGCGCCGATTAAAAATCCCCGTCGCGGCAATATTTACTTTATTTATTTACGGTTCGCCCAAGTCACCCTCAAGCTCAAGCATCACACAAGTAATAATAATTGTTTTGTTTTTTTTGGGGGGGGGGGAAGGAAATGGCGCACTATCTGTCTCATATATCGTTGGACACCTGAACCGCGCCGTAAGGGAAGGGACAAGGGAGGGAGTGAAAGAAGAAAGAAAGGTGTGCCGTAGTGGATGGCTCCGGAGTAATTTCGACCACCTGGGGATCTTTAACGTGCACTGACATCGCACAGCACACGGGCGCCTTATCGTTTTTCCTCCATAAAAACGCAGCCGCCGCGGTCGGGTTCGAACCCGGGAACTCCGGATCAGTAGTCGAGCGGAGTACCCGGGTTCGAACCCGACCGCGGCGGCACACAAGCCGGTGAGCCCGTTTGACCTCTTGGAAAAGAGAGTGAGAACTGGGGAGGGAGGGGACGAAGATTAACGGGGATGGGTTGAGGTAGTTAATGGGGGTCGCATATTAGTCGCCAAACGCAAACGCGTGCAAAAGGCACTTGATCCGATCATACGGAATATGCGGGACTGTGCATCATTGCATGCAAACGGCAGAGACACGCTGCGAGGTGACTGACGCAAGACAGGGGTCAAGTCCGCCAGCCGACCACGGCACGAAACCTTCATGGCATTCTACTGTCTTCTATCGCTCCAAACATCATCTCAAATTCGTCATGCTCTAAGTCCCTGTGGTCAGACCTCAAGACCTGTCGGTGAACTTTAACCAGCACGTTGGTTTGACTGATAAAACACCACTATGCATTGAAACAACGAGTAAATACTGGTCATATGCACGTTATGCACCATTAAAAGATGTGAAATGCTTAATCGCTAACGCATCTGTAGGTGTCAAGAAGTATGCCCTGCAAAAACTGCCACGTCAACTTTTGGAGTGTTCCACCACGACATCCGGCACCATTTACACCGGAGAGAAATTAAGTGCCCTGCACGGTAAAGACAAAGCGAATGATATAACTGAAATAAATCAAATCGAAACGGTGAAGGTTAAAAAAAAAGAGTACATAAATGACAAACCGAAGCCTCTTGGTAACTTTTTAAGAAAAGAATGTCGGCCATAAAGCGCCCTACGAGGAACAGGTACGAAAGTGATGCGCTTCCAAGTCCTAGCTGGGAAAGTTTTTTTTTTTTTTGTCGGGCCGTAGATCGAAGCGCGGCGGCCAGTGCAGAGCCACTCGAGAGCGCTTTCCAAGGGACAACGGTAGAGACATCGATCACTGCAAGCGCCGTTATCATCGACGGCATACACGCCGGTATCGGGTCCCACTCCAGGGCTCTCCACTGACCCGCGCGGACAAGCGATTTGGACCGTTTCCTCGGACGTCTTCCATCATATACGGCCTGCTTCGTTCCAGGCTTTGTTCGGAATAATGTACGGTCGAAATGTGCAGCTAACCCGGACAATGCATGACGTAAACCAATTACGCGATGTGGCAAAGCTTTCTGTTGATTAACGGGCGGAATTGGAATTGGCTGCTGGGAGAAGTAAATGGCGCAGCATCTGTCTCACATATCGGCGGACACCTGAACCATCGTTTATAAACGGTGACCTGAACCGCGTCGTAAGCGAAGGGAGGAAGGGGGGACTTAAAGGGACACTGAGGAGAACTCTATCATTTTTTTTTTGTTAGCAAAATCTGATAGTTCGGCATTTCATGGCTTTGTTGCCGCTTGTCCGGGCGCGAAAGATGCATTTATTTCAAAGAAATTTGGATTTGAAGTTGAGAAGTTTTTCCCGCCGCTCTGATTCAAACTCGAGAACTCTTATGACGACACGGAGAACTCTTATGACGTCACAAAACGGAGTGACGTGAAACGTGACGTAAACGGAGACTGTGATTTCTGACGGCTAGCGGTGCGGTGCGCAACCTTCCTTTTCCAGCCTCAGAGATTCGTGGCTTCCATGAAGTAAGCAAAATTCCTCCAAGGTGGCGCCTCTTGTCCTAGGAAGTCATCACGCTTGTACTTGCGAGATTGGCCTGTGGCGGCGACACCTGTATTTTGGTTCTTGCTATTTTCTACATTACAAGAGCTTTGTTTTCAGTAAGAGTGGCGTTTTTGTGATCAGGAGCTGCTATTCTATCGATACAAGCCAACTTCAATTTCTCCTCAGTGTCCCTTTAAAGAGGAAAGGAAGAAAGAGGTCCCGTAGTTAAGGGCTCCGGAATAATTAACGGGCGCATGCAACGTTTTCCGTTCAGACTTAATGGCTGTAGGGTGACTTTTATCCCTTGCGACTGCACGGTGGGCACGGCAGAACAGTTCTCCACGGTGGATAAGGCAGAACAGTCTCCCCCCCCATTCAATTTTCTAGCCGCCGCGGTGGCTAAGCTGCTGGCCCGAAAGACGCGGGTTCGATCCCGGCCGCGGCGGTCGAATTTCGATGGAGGCGAAATTCTATAGGCCCGTGTACTGTGCGATGTCAGTGCACGTTAAAGAACCCCAGGTGGCCGAACTTTCCGGAGCCCTTCACTACGGCGTCTCTCATTTCCTGAGTCGCTTTGAGACGTTAAAACCCCACAAACTAAACTAAACATTCAATTTTCTACGAGGACCGGAAATAAATTTGATTTATATCAACTTGTACCAGTAGACAGTCTTGGGCTATAAACTGGCGACCATAAACTATCGAAAACTGTCAAAAGAATCTTGCCTACAGACGGTGCACAGAACTGGAAAAAAAGGCTATAAACAAGCGACCATAAACTGCAGAAAATTGTCAAACGACTTTTGCCTACAGACGGTGCACAAAACTGGAACAAACAAAAAAGAGGAAATATGTAAAAGAAGGCAACAGAGACAATAAGAAGCCCATAGATAGTCTATTTAGTATTTCTAAACCCAATGATCCGGAAACGCAACTCCCCTGCGGGGAAAAATTGTAAAAACAAAGATGTGATGTTCAAAGAAGGATCTTCGAAAGTATACAACGCAACCTGCATCAATTACACCACAATTAAGAAATTAAAAGCCGCTGAGGCACAACTCTCTCTTAGCCTGCGTCTCCTTCAGCCCCCTGAGCACCCCGAGAGCTACCCTAAACGGCACGACAGTGCCCCAGGAGGTGCGGAAATGAACACAAATTACGGAAAAACAGAATAAGAAAAACCTGCTCGTGAACGATAAAAGACAAAGGTTGCAGCACGCTAAAAATAAGCCTGCAGTTCGAACCGCTAAACAACAACTGGACGAGTGGGAACGATACTCGTTTCTGGCCACAAGCTGACAAGAATGACAGGAACACCAGATAATAAATATATGCGCTGCGGGCAGCGCGGTGAAAATTTTGAACCACATTTAGCTTACTTGGCCAAATGCGAAGTATGTGCGCTATAACAGCACGTCGCGTTTCATTTCGCTTTCGCTTCCAGGCTACATCTGGTTTCAAGGTCAGTCTCCAGGCAAAGATCGGCGAAATCGGTGATTGCGGACCTTAGTGAAAGTGCCCCGCCGCGGTGGCTCAGTGGTTAGGGCGCTCGGCTACTGATCCGGAGCTCCCGGGTTCGAACCCGACCGCGGCGGCTGCGTTTTTATGGAGGAAAAACGCTAAAGCGCCCGTGTGCTGTGCGATGTCAGTGCACGTTAAAGATCCCCAGGTGGTCGAAATTATTCCGGAGCCCTCCACTACGGCACCTCCTTCTTCCTTTCTTCTTTCACTCCCTCCTTTATCCCTTCTCTTACGGCGCGGTTCAGGTGTCCAACGATATATGAGACAGATACTGCGCCATTTCCTTTCCCCCAAAACCAATTATTGTTATTATTATTAGTGAAAGCGCACAATAGAATTTTGGGACCGCTTAACGCACCTCAAAAGGGGCTCTGCGATAGCTATGCGTTCTGGATCCACTGCGCACGGATGGAAGTTGACGAAGACGACAACGTGAAAAGCACACCGCGAAGGAGTGGCAGTTACACACGAGGGGTGGATTGGTTGCAGTGATAGCATAGCGTAAAAACATTAGGAAAACAGCGACAAATCGACGCGATGCACAACACGACACACTTAAGCAACCAAGCATGAGAAAACAGGCAATGAAGAGCGCATAACAAATACATCATAATATGACACACCTGAGCAACAAAGCACTTCAAAGCCTGTACAGAATTCATGCACATAATTCTGTGCAGCATCATCGTAATAAATACAGCGTTGAAAAAAAAAAAGCGGCGACAGCATAGTTCTCTCGTGCAGTGGCCAGCGAAGCTGATCTGCTAGCACGTCCCCGGGTTCGAAACCCAGGCGCGGTGCAGTCGCGACCATATTCATTTTATTCCTGCAGTTCTAGCTGGCTTCAGACACTCAGGCAACGTTTTTTTTTTTTTTCAAGACTGGAACAATGCGAAAAAAACAGGGTAAAAAAAGAAATTGGCGATCCTTGCATACCCGCCGCGTTGGCTCAGTGGTCAGGGCGCTCGACTACTGATCCGGAGTTCCCGGGTTCGAACCCGACCGCGGCGGCGGCGTTTTTATGGAGGAAAAACGCTAAGGCGCCCGTGTGCTGTGCGATGTCAGCGCACGTTAAAGATCCCCAGGTGACCGAAATTATTCCGGAGCCCTCCACTACGACACCTCTTTCTTCCTTTCTTCTTTCACTCCCTCCTTTATCCCTTCCCTTACGGCGCGGTTCAGGTGTTCAACGATATATGAGACAGATACTGCGCCCTTTCCTTTCCCCCAAAACCAATTTTAAAAAAAAATCCTTGCAGGGCTCGCCTTCGCATTCACTCGCACTCCGCAGCGGATAAGACGAAGATGTCTTCGAGTAATTCGCTGCCGCATTCAGAGCAGCTCCATCCTGTTCCACACAGACGGGGCGAGAGAAGAGTCTGAGCGGAAGGGGGGGGGGGGGGGGGGGGCTATATGATGCGCGAGGCCAGCGGTTGCCATGGAAACGGAAACCGTACGTAGTAATAATAATAATAAGACGGAGCGGGAGCGAGAACATATAAACGCAGCGAGGTGACGCGACGCGTGGCTATATACCGGCCGGCATTCTTCCGGGGTTGCGGCGGAATGAACGTGACGATGACGGGGTGCAGCATTCTCCCGGGCCGACGCGCTCATATGCGGGGCGAAGGAATTACTCGGGCACGAACATTCCTCGCCGGAGGACGGCGGCCACATCGTATTCGGGGTGTCGCTCGGAATCCCTCCTCCAGTGTCGTCGTCAGGAGTCCCGCAAAGTGCTCATATGCGCCTTCCTTCCAACTTTCCCTGCGCGCTGAGACGGTGCTGCCCCCTCTGTGAGTACCACGCATCCCGACCGCGGCGGCGAGAAAGAAAAAAATAATATCTTTTTGGATAAGCAGAACTGAACGCGATCGTGGTCACGAATCCCTCGTGGCCAATAAACTGAAAAAAAGTTTAAAAATTGGAGGGGACGCTTAAGCACCGCCTTAAGGGTATGACGCGATAGCGTATAGTACGTGGGTTAATTCTCATATATGCAAAATTGTCATACTCTAATTTATATTCACAGATCCCTGCGAGTCCCCATACCACTTCCTGGCGCAGTGGATGCGCCACTGCCATGCGATGGCAGATGCTCCCAGCGGTGGGCACTGTGTAGCCCATGGGTTGCTCACTATCCGGTAGGCAGGCTGTGAATACGCCGCAATATCACGTGACCTTGGTTACCCACCAGCCTCCTAGGTTGCTCTCTGGGCACCACCTGCCGAGCAGAGTCGAATAAAGAAAAAAAATAAAAGTCGTGCTCGTGATTTTTCGCCCACAATGCCGACGCCGGATTCTCTGGACAACGAGGCCTTCAACGCTGTCGCGATAAAACTCAACTCCCTCTTCCTTCCGCTTCTTTCAGCGTCTGATCCGAAGGTCGCGGGTTCGAACCCGGCAGCGACGGCCCTATTTCGATGGACAAAATACAAAACGAAATACGAAAACGGCCGTGCGCTGTGCGCTTCTCAGCGCACGTTACACGGAACCCAGGCAGGTGGTCTAAATTAGCCTGGAGCTCTCCCCACTATATGGCGTCCCTCGTAACCCCATTGTCTTGCTCCGGAACGTTAAACTCCGCAGTGAACGTTTCATACTCTTCCCCGCGTGCAGCATATTACTGATTAACCTCCAACTGCCTTTCTTTTCTCCCTATCCCCTCTTCGTTAAAAGGGCGTCACCAAAACTCCAACCCTGGCTCTTCTGGGCCAGCAGGCCACCATTTTTCCAATCAAGCTCTGCGCTAACAAACACTCCAAGCGCAGCATGCCTTGCCCCCGTGTATGTACGACGCATGCAACATGCATTCACAAACGCGAACGCGCCCTGTACGCCGTAATCCTCGGGTTTTCAGCGAGAAAACCGGTTGACGCGTATACAAATAGGGTATTTCTTGGGACCATTTAAGGTAGAAGCGTGAACCCCGTTGCATCGTAACCGGTTAACGAACGTATACACTATGAGAGGTAGGTAGCACATGACAAGCATAGTGGGAAAGCCCCGTTACGACGTGTACACTCCGAGACACAACAAAGAAAAAGGTTGCACAGAGCCCAGGCGCCGCGATGCCAACCGACAACAGGGTGTGTGATTCACACCAGGAAAAATGACTGCGTGCCTTCGCCGTTTGCGCGAACACATTGCGACAAGAAGAGAAGAGCTCGAGTGAGGGCAGCCACAACGGCTTCACGCCTCGCAACACAAACCGCAAACACTCCGCATAGGTGTGCTGGCCACGAAGAGTTCTGGCTAGTTGCTTTCCAGGTCCCGCTATACGCCGGTAGCCGTACATTATCAGGGCTAGGAAATACAGTCGGCTCCCTGAACATGAATTCAGAACGGATCCCGAAAATTTACGCGATTTATGCGAAGTTAGAATTCAATGGGAGTCGAAATCAAGAGGAAGAAATGGGCACGTACTGCGAAGGCAAGATAACCGCTGCTCCTTAAGGGTAACGGAGTGGATTCCAAGAGAAAGTAAGCGTAGCAGGAGGCGGCAGAAGGTTAGGTGGGGGGATTGTATTAAGAAGTTTGCAGGCAAAGGGTGGACGCAGCTGGCAAAGGACAGGGTTGATTGGAGAGACATGGGAGAGGCATTTGCCCTGCAGTGGGCGTAGCCAGCATGATGATGATGATTTGGTAACGCACGCGATACCGACAGGGCCAAAAGCTCGTGGAATAAGCCGCAAGTATGACTGAATCGAAATCGATAGTAACAAGACGTCACTGCGTATCCACTCGCGTCGAATAATGTACCTACCTCTGCCCCAATCCGTGGGAATTAGGATGTGGTATACTTTTTTTTCTGGTCTGGCTATGCCTACATACAGTCAAACCTCGTTATAACGTTCAAGGGTCCTGTCCACTTCTCTTCCTACGTCGTGGTTCTTTTCACCTTTGAACATGCCGGACCAGCTGGCCCAGAACATCGCCGTACTCGTTATAACGAAACGGTTTATAACGAAATAATGGATATAACGAAGGAATGACGATTCGCCTTGGAACACGGGCTATAACGAAGCTACGGCTACCACGAACTAATCGCCGGGCCCCTTCAATTTCGTGATAATGAGATTAAACTGTAGCTGTATATAATCGGCGCTCTATACGGTCAGTAACACACAGTCGTCCTCGCATCCAAATGCATGCCAACCCTGAATACACGGGGTATACCACCGTGCCCTCGCCTCAAGTCAGTGAAAGGACACTCAAGCTTCAGCTCCGTCGAAGCAGCTCCAATGCAGCGTCGTCCAAAGAGGGCGCCTTTAATTATCGGAGTTGTGCTCCTCGTATACGGATTACCGCGCAAACCAGATGCACGCCACTTGGAAACCCGAAACGACAAAAGCACCATACTGAACGGGAACTCGGAGGGGGCGGCCAATTGGCAGCTTTCCTCCGCCCCCAATCGCTGGCGTCCGGATCAAATTTCATAGCCTCCCTCCGCCAACACTCGAAATAAACTTGCGCAGTCGCCGATGATTGGCGCAAAGAAGAAGGCACTCGGCAGCGCGCGGAGAAGTCGTCGCGAACACAGCACAGCCCTGTACGCGCCAAGAGTGCGTCAGGATGCAGCAAACAAAGGGGAGGGCAGGGAGTTTATCCACGCACTCCAAACAGAAAGGAGTAACAAAGGGAGTAAGGAGTCCTCCAGCGCACACCCTTTCACAGAAGGTAGTTTCTTTACTCCCATATGGGTGTACTCGAGCGTATACAGGAGGCGAAGAGGATGCCGCCTGGATACCCTATACACTGCAGTGGGCAAAAGGGGTAAACGTAAAGGGGGAAAATAAGGCGCAGAGTAAGGATGAAGGTCGCATACGACCAAGATATGACGCGCGCGCGCGGGAAGTGAGCGGCACATGTCGCAACCTGTCGCGCCATCTCGACTCCCGCATATGCACTACGAGAAGCACTCCGGGGTGCAGGCGATTTGCTGGGGCCACGTCGTCACGTTATTTTCAGTATTCTTTCTTATTACCAGCAGCGGCGCAAGCAAAGTAGGCACCTTGGCGCACACCGGTACAGCGTCTGGCTCTCCCATATAACTCGCATTGCTGCCGATGCGGTGATAGCAAACATCCATATACTGCGGTCGCGGGGACGGAGTGATATAGACCGCACTCGGCTTTCGTAGCCGCCCATATATACTGTAAGCGAATGCACCGTTTGCCGCGCTCGATAAATCGTTTGACCTTAATTCGGGGCCACACACACACACAGGAGGCGTGCGGACTGAGGGGGTATAAACAAAATGATTACTATTTCGTCCTTTTTTTTTTCTCGCCGGCAGCTGTATGGGATCGAGCAGCCGGAATATATACAAGCGTGGAGGGAAGGAAACATCAACCCGGAATGGTGGGGAAAAAATATACACACAAACAAACCCGGAATGGTGGGGAAAAATATACACACAAACAAAAAAGAGACCAATCGCATTTTGTTAGCGAAACGATTCAGGGCCACTTTTCAGCCTGCGCGCAACGCACGCAAACACACACAAAGAAAACGAAATATCGACGAAGTAAGAAAACAACACTGCCTCGATTCTAGCTCAGTGGACCATAACGCGCGCGATACGGTTGTGTGTGTGTGCGGATATTCGCCACGCTATAGTACGTACGGGAGAGCGCCCCCGTGTACACAGTCTCACCGGCTTTTTGTACACGTACGCGCGCAGTGAACACGCGGCGCACGAAAACCAGGAAACCGCGAGTAAGAATCACGGGGCACGCTACACGTAACACACGCGCGGCTACGTACTACGATGTGTACACGTCCAGTCGAGTGGCCTTGCCAGCGGTGATCACGTGACTCCCGCTAAATTGGTGCAGTAAAAGAAAAAGCGGGGGGGTAGTACGAAATCACGGGCAACAGCGTTTTGTCATCGTTAGCGTGCGTGCCCTTCAATGACTGCCGCCGTTTCGGAAGCATAGAATTATACGAAATGGACCGTTAGTTCCGTGCAGCGCTGTGGGAGCTGAGAATATTAAAAGGGGAAAAATAACTGACGTTGCACGCTGATTTGGGACGAGTTTTTTTTTTCTTTTTCGCCAGATCGTCGCATCCGCACATACGCGCGCTGTCGCTAATATATGGATACTTTTAAAGGTCGACGCTGAATGCCAACTATTATACGACGTGCGTGCTTGGAAGAAGGCACGTTTTTTCAAAGGCGCGATGTTCTTATAACGGACAACCGACTCTTTGTAGCGTCGATTATAACTGCATTCGTATCCGAACTTTGCAGCCAAAGAACAGCCTGAAGGGTCCTCCCCTACCCACCCCTTTTTTTTACCCCGTTTTTATGGGTACACACGGTACGTCTACTATACGTTTTTTTATTTTACTAACACTGCAGACTAAACGAAAAAACCGTCGTCGTTGCCGCAGTAATTACAAACATCAGTGACAACTAGGTGCTCCCCGTAACCCTGCACCTGACAGTTGTGCGCATGCGCGGAGACGAGCTCTAGAATCAAGCGCGAGTTTCATGCCCAGGCGACGTCTTTGCCAAAAGTAACCAAGCTGCCCGGTTTGCTTCTCAGTCGTGTATTGAAGCTCATATGCCAGCCTGCAAGCTCTAAATCGCCGTGTGGTAAGGAGAACGCCTGTCCTCATCTTCCAAGACCTCTCTGATCTGCAGGGAAGCCGTAAGGGCTCTACTATATACGAACGAGAAGCAAACCATGCAGCCTGGTTATTTTTGGCAAAGACTGTACTGCCCGTCGCACTCTTGTAGCACCGATCGAGATACACAGGCACGTTTCCTCCGTTCGAATATCGATATGTGAGTATCGATGTCTGAAGGCTTCGTTTCCTCCCAAGCAACGGCAACCGTACACCGTCACACATGCGGACCGACAGACTAAAGCGAGGAAAATGAGTTAGCGGCTCCGAATGCCCCGCATTCACGGCGGCAATACATAACCGGCCAAGGGACGAACGCGGGGATATAACGGCAACAGGCGACGATGACGACAATTTTTTTAAAAAATGGCGCAACTAAGGCAACCTGCCCATGAACGCCAAGGCTAACGAGTTTTCGGACTGCACAAGGCGGGGTTAAGGTCGTTTTTGAAGCGAAAAGCTTCACTACGCTAGTCAACACCGCGCTTCGCGCGAGCCGGCGTATGTCGGAGCACGAGTGACGTCACGCACGGCGCAGGTGGCCGCCACCGACTCCGTCGCCTTTTCTCTCTCTCTCGCTCCCTAGTCACACCGAGCCACAGGCGTTCCCTCAAAATGCAACTTTCAGTTTTCACTTTTCTTTCTTATTTCCCTCCCTTCTTTATCCCTTCGTTTACGGCGCGGTTCGGGTGTCCATCGAGGTATGTGAGACGGTTACTGTGCCATTTGCTTTCCTCAAAAACCAAACAAAACAAGTGAGCCGACGGCGTTCACAGAGTTCGTTGGCGTTGACAACTTTGCAAAGGCCGTTCATTAATTTCCCGAAAGGAAAGGCGCACAACCGGCTCCGTGGGTCAGTGGAGACCTCAATCTCGCTTCCACGTACGTGGCGGTGGTGTCCAACTGCAAAAGCCTGCCTTGATTGCGTTCCGCACACTGGATAGGCAGCGCGCCTTCCCTGGCACCCTTGGAAGTGACATGCAGCTAATCGTTGATCGCGAGAGATTGATCACCAAATGAACGCTGCGGCCTAGCTATTCCTGCAGTGCCGCATGTCAGCCACAATGTTGTCAGCGCTAATGCATTCAGGCCACATCTCTCTCTCACCACTGCCACATGTATCAAAGCGCGAATGAGCCGTCCGCATATCCAGGGAGCCAGTTATGCGCTCTTCTTTTCCTAAAAGCCATCGCTGTCAAGATGATTGTCAACGCCAACGCCAATGAACACAGTGAGCGCCGACATCTTTCGCTTTGTATATCCAGGATTAGCTGAGCTAATCCACATTAATTTTTTGTCCAAGCACAGCAGCAAATACGGTCAGGGGAAAACTTGCACGCACACAAAAACGGGCGGCACAAGCGACTGAACCCCGCAACTAAATACAGCACACAACCGAGACCGGCGTTCAAACCACTACAGGCCACCAATATGGGAGGGGGGGTAGGTATTGTAATGGAGAGTTTTAGCTCGGCGTCAGCGTGCACCGCTACCGTCAGCCGCCAGCAGCGCATGCACAGGCGACAGCAGGTAAGTCTGTAGGTAATTTTATGAATCTGTGGGTAGGTCTGCGTGGTAAATCTGTAGAAAAAATAGAACACCTCATACTCAAATGTGATGGTATCCATTCGGATGTCGATGCAGGCACAGTCACTCTCCCTGAGGCCCCACGGTTTAGAGATAACAATGTTCACGTAAATAAATCTGCGGTGAAAATTAGCAAAAAGCAATTGGAAGATTGGTGGCTCACAAGCAGGGAGGTGACTTAAGGTTAGGATTGTTGCACTGAAGACGCATTTAAAGAAAATGGAGAATTTTAATAACAATTTACAGCACAGTTACACACACAAAAAAAGAAAAAAAAGTCGAGCATGGTGACAACAGTCACCACCACCCCGTTTCAAAG
This sequence comes from Amblyomma americanum, assembly GCA_030143305.2. Lineage (NCBI taxonomy): Eukaryota > Metazoa > Arthropoda > Arachnida > Ixodida > Ixodidae > Amblyomma > Amblyomma americanum. The sequence goes on along the minus strand of JARKHS020024762.1, from coordinate 1,636 downwards.
CGGACGCTCGAATCTTCCATCCATCCATCCAGCAGGAAGTACGCCCAACGTGGCAGGCAGGGGCCTGGCCCCTCAGTAGGGACCACCTACGCATGCACTGTAGACGGCTGACAGTAAATATAGCGGAGTGCGCTAACGCCATGCTAAAACCTCTCATGTCGGTGTCCGCCGATATGAGAGACAGATACTGCGCCATTTCCTTTCCCCAAAAAACCAATTTTTCAATTTCGGTAGCCGATACTGTTTGCTAAAACTCTCCGATATAAGTTTCCAACACCGGCTTGTAACAGGATAAGCCGCGGCGTCCTGAAAACCGGTCGCCGCCATTGGCTGGAGTGCCTCGTTCGAGGAGGCGATCTTCCGCTTCATTCTTAGGTTGTACCGAATAAGTAATTACTCGATTAACTGAATCTAATCCACCTTGGAGGGATACCCCTAAACACGCACCCAACATCGAGACACGCAAACGACACCACGAGAACGAGCGAACACAAAAACGACCGACGCCGAGAGGGCAGCCAATCATCCTCCTCCATTGCCGGCATCAACGGTCGTATAACAATAACCGCCGCAGCAAATGCTCGCGCCGACTCATTATACAAACGAGAGACAATAATCCGCCGCCGCGGACAAACACGATACACCAAGGCGCAGAGGCAGAGAGAGAGAGAGAGAGAGAGCGGCGCACGGGTGGGCGGGGCAGTGGGGGAAAGAGGGGCAGCAAACTAAACCGGCTCGGCGGTGCTCCCTCTCCTCGAATGTACGCGCAATTTATTACCGAGAGTCGAATACGTCGGGAACACAAGTCCAGTCTTTGTTGTTGTTGTTCTTGCGTCCCTTCTACCTCTTTCAAATAAGTCGCGACGACGGCACAACAATACTGGCTGCTGCTGCTTCTGTTGTGATGGATGACGCTAGAGCACGGAAGGCCGATCCCCGCGGATGTTATTGCGAGTGAGAGTGACTGAGCGTGGGTCAGCGAATGACAATCGCCTGACAATCACTTTAAAAAAATATACTGCGCGGGGCAGTCGCGCCGAGAGCAAGCACGCACGGACACACACGTGCGTGAGTGTGTTGCCAGAATGTTGGGGGAATGTTGTGCCAGAGTTCGTGCGACCAGTCTGCGCGGGAGTGCCACCCAGCGGATGCGCCCGTGCGTGCAAGTACTAAATTACGCGTGCAACGCACGGCCCGCCACGCGAAACGACACAAGGGGTAAATACGGGGTAGTCCCGACCATGACGTCACGCGAAGCCCGCGCGCGACGCGTAGTGCTCTTTCACAAGACCACACGTTGCGACACATGCGGCGAGTGAGCAAGCTCCCGATGGGCTACCCTTCACGCGGCGTTGGGGATGAGGAAGTAGGGATGGGAGACATGGGAACAGGCTATACTCCGCCGTCAAGTCTGGCTTTCGGATAAGCGAGTAGCCTTCCGCCCATCAAAAGTCGAGGCCACGGTCCTTGAGAGCAGACAAAACAAAGTGAACGGAAGAAAGCGCGCAAATGGATTTCCGGAGTCCGCGTGCGCGCAGGACTGCCCTGCCGAGTGGTCCATTTGTAACCGCTACGTGCGATGCTCTTGAGCCATGCAGCTGCTTGTTGTGCGCCGCCTCTCTGATTACGTTGCCCC
>JARKHS020024761.1:0-22686 GCA_030143305.2 Amblyomma americanum | reverse complement strand
AGCGTTCACGGCGGAGCTAACCCAGGCCATTCTGCAGCACAGCCATACAAGTCACCGGAGAACAACTGCGTACCATCCGCAGACAAACGGGCTTACAGAACGCCTCAACAAGACCATCGCCGATATGCTTTCTATGTACGTAGACGCAGAACACAAGACATGGGACGTCATTCTTCCCTATGTGGTGTTCGCCTACAACACCGCTGTGCAAGAGACCACCCAAATGACACCATTTAGTCTCGTCCACGGGAGGGAGGCCACGACCACACTCGACGCCATGCTGCCCGACGTTACCGACGAAAGTAACCTCGACGTCGCCGCCTACCTGCAGCGCGCAGAACAAGCTCGACGACTTGCCCGTGAGAGAATACAAGACCAGCAGCGCACCGACGCCCGACGCTACAATCTTCGAAGACGCGCAGTGCAATACAAGCCAGGCGATAGAGTTTGGGTTTGGACGCCGATTCGCCGCCGCGGACTGAGTGAAAAACTTCTGCGCCGCTATTTCGGCCCGTACAGGATTCTTCGCAGACTGGGTAATCTGGACTATGAACTCGTCCCTGACGGAGTTACAGCATCCCAGAGACGCCGCACACGCTCAGAAGTTGTCCACGTCGCCCGTCTGAAGCCTTACTATTCGCGCTAATGACTCTTTGTGCTTACATTATGAGTATTTATTTTGTATGCTCTGTATCTTTATGTCCGTTATCCCTGTTTTTAAGCATCGGGTCGATGCTTCTTTAAGGGGGGAGTAATGCCGCGAAGCTTGCTTTTTGTCTGGAACCTGCTGCTCTCGCTCGCGGGGCGAACTTTTGGCTCAGTCACCCCCCGGCGCTGCTTCGCTTGGGGGATCTTCTTATCGCGGCAGGCACGCCGCATTATCAATTTTCTGGGACGCGAGACGCGACCAGAGTTATCTCGATTTTTCCTAGCCTCGCGCAAGTGTGCCTACTATGTTCTGGAACTTTCCTTGCCGCCTTTAAAATCGAGCACGGCTAAGAGCGGCGGGCATTCTGTTAGTCGACGACCGCCGAGCACGTTCGCTGCTATCGCCGCCGCTGAGTTTTCAGAGCTGTTCTTAGTGGGCGTAAGCCAGCCTATTAAAGTATTCTCTTACGAGCTGCTCTGTGCCTTCCTCAAGACCGGACCCCAGTCGGTGCTACGTGACCCCGGCGGAGTTCCCGTCACCACCTCGTGACAATATAATCGCTGCTCCATCGTTTTAAATCGCTAAAGTGTTGTACCCAGCCTTCCTGAAGAGTCGGAATGAGGACGAATGTAGAAGCAGTGATTTTATTTGCAGTTTTTTTATGCCAAGTGTGGTCTATAACCACCCTTTGACGTCAAAGCCATCATTCGGCTATTGAAAGCGACACAGCCCGAGAAAGGAATTCGATTATAAATCATTTAGCGGGCGTAGGAGAAGGCCACGTAGTAATCCATGTATAATAATGCCTCACGCATCATTACAAAGAAGAAAATACGCACCCGAAAGTTAGGTGTCCATACTATAAATTCTGCTGCTTTAAATACTATACGATATATATTTTCTCCTATTACCGCGTACGTGACCTAATCAAGCTGTAGGAAAATTACTTAATGTGTTAAATTAATAGGAGCACGCAAGAAATAAGTGCCCTGGCCGCACTGCAAAACGCGGAGAAAAACTCAGTATTTCACATCTGATTCTTTGCATTTTTAAGTCTTTACGGTTCTGAGTTTGCTGACACCAAGCAGTTATGGTGCATGCTTGAAAAGGTGCAGAAGTTCTTCAGACACTACAACAAAGCAGCCGCCTTTGTACAACACAGGAGCCTTGAGGTCATTAGAAACCACGAACTCAAACAATGGACTGACGTTCAAAGACCTATGCTCCCACCGATAAGTCCTCGCGGCAACGCCTATGCGCATGTTTTGTCGTTTCACGTTCTTGTCTTTCCCGCCGTTCAAATCTGCGATATACCATTACATGGTTACTGGACCAACAGAGGCAAGCTCAGGCGTGAATTTAGAACGTCAACATTTAAGTCAGCAGAATCGCTTTTTGGGCTTCCCAGTGCGTAGTCAATAAACACTGTAGCGCAGCAGAGTACGGGGATACAGAAAGGGAGAAAACACTGCCTCAGTGTTCGACTTTAGAGCGTCAACTACGGGAGGTTCAAGTGTTTACATCAGTGTGCTCAGCAAATGTGGGGAAGACCAAATCCAAACATCCGCGGATGTTTCCGTTTCAGAAATACCCCTTATAAAACACAAGGAGTGCCATCTACCTCATTGATTTTGCACTACTATTGCTAGTTACAGCCACCTTCGCAATATCCAGTATATTTCCTCGTCATATCAGTTAATAAATTTATAAGCGTGTGCACCACAACACGAGGAATTGTTTGACACCATCCGGAACCCCGCTGCATCAAACGGTTGGACCGTAATGGCTTCCTGAAGGTCCTCGGAATGCACGGTGTGGGGGCGGAAAGGCCGTCGTTGCGAACCCCACACATAATTTGGGCTTCTACTCAATTAGTGATTTTATCCACAGGAACGTACAAAGTCATTTGACACCATTTTGTACAATCTGCGTCGAACGAGTGGCCCCCAAATTTTATGCAAATGGTGGTCCCGTAAAAGGGTGTTCCATGTTGAAGGCCGCTGCCTAGCACTTATAGTGTAACGGATCGAAAATATCGGTATCAATTGAGGCGCTACGCGCTCACTGTTATAGTGTGGTCACATGGTTATTGTTTTGGTCAATTTGACCTTCGCTGCCGATGGACCCGTCCTTGACAAACGTTAGTGCTAACGCTCTTAAAACACGAGCGATGATTTCCGGACGTTTTTGTTCGTCTCAAGAAGGACATTTACATGGCAAACGAGTGGCCGGTTAGGCCGAGGGAATTTTTTTCGATTTGCTCTGATTTGCGCCACACTCTGTATAGTTGCATTGCACTGGCCTCGTCCATTAGTCTAGTGCTCATCAGCAGTCACTCACCTGTCCACCGTAGTGTGAGGAAGGCAGCGACAACAATGGCAGCATGTTAGGAGCTATGATGGTCACGTGACGCAGGTATTTCACGCCAACATGTGGGATCCAACAGCGCGAAACAGTCGGGGCTGCTTCGTGGCTCTGAAGAAGGGGGAGTTTTTAGGAAACGGTCATTAGCCAAATTGATTAACAAAGAACTCAGACACATCACACCGAACAACGAGAGCAATCGTGCAGCAAGCAGTGAGCGGCGTAATTTTTGTATTTACGCAAGCCCACTCTGTGAACACACTGTGAACGAGATCCCGCATTGTGCTTATGACACTCATATCGATGAATTTCGCTTAAATAAAGGCACCTTTTTCTCTTTTGCGCGACTCAATTAAAAACCGCGAAACGACTCGAATCAGTTTTTTGAAGCGCTTTAAGTTATAATGTTAGACGGACAGCAAACATGAGGAGTGGTTTTGGAGGATTACAAAAACGGCATCCAGCCAACTATCCTATTGACCGCAGTGGTGGGCTAGTGGTTGAGCATCCACCTCGCATGCGGGAGGTGCGATCCCCAGTGCCGCCGGGTACCTATCGGTGATACAATGGGTACAAGCTTTCCCCTGGTCTGGTGCTGGGCTTAACCAGGGTGAAGTGCATGGGAAATGAGTCTTTCGCCTCACTTTAAGCAAACGAAAATACCCGGTGCCATGGCGCTTTTTCGCCGCAGATTCTCTTGCGCCATAAAAATTCACTATCATTATCATCAATCCTATTCGAGAATATATGTGCTTGCACAATTTGACGCAATATTATGGCGCACTTTACCAAGTAGCCAGACATTACGTATTCCATATGAGCCTTGCATTTAACACTCATCCGCACGTACGCATCAAAAAGAATTTCTCCGTGATATTCGCTATTGTATTTAAGCAACGCGGGAGTATATTTTTCGATCTCGTTTCAAAGTCAAAGTCAAAGAGTTTATTCAGGCAACGTGTGGTGCAGTTGCCTAGGGCGCAGGCCAAAATGCAAATGGATGCCTGAAAAAGAGTCTGCACCCTTCTTGCTCCCAGTCGAGAGCACAAGACATTCAGCGCATAAACTAAACACTAAACGAGATGGAAATACAGAGTGGTTGGTTAACATTGAAACTGGCGTTATTTCATATTGAATATTTATGTACACGTAGTTGAGCAAATACTGTGAGAAAAAACAGACTAAAAACAAAAAGAGTGGCCATGCCGGCAGTGACAACAGATACATAGTGATGCTATTTTTGAAAGCTTTCAGTGATTGACTTTCCTGAATAATGCTTACAGCAGGATGGTGATCATTTATGAAACTGGAAATTCTGTAGCTAAGTTACTGGGTGCCGTAGTTTGTACGTATTTTTTCCTTATAACATATGTGCCGGGTGTTGTAGGTGTGTGTTTTCGTTAGATACTGATGACAAAAAGTGGAAGGATCGAAATGCATTTGTACGTAAGTAGCTAACGCTATCTTTTTGTTTATAACATTCCACAGCGTAAGCAGTTGGTGTTTTTTAAACAATGGGGCCGTGTGGCTAAGGTATGGTGCATTATCTATTAGTCGGAAAAATTTCTTTTGTACTACGTATATGTTTTCTAAGCTTGTTTTAGGTGCTGTGAAGTGCATGGTCAAAGTCAAGTCAAAGTCGAGTGTATTCTTTTGTCAGTAGACTCTGTGAAGCCGGACGTGATGCAAACGGCGTCAAAGGTTATTTCATGCATGACGCGCATCTTGTGTTGCTCGCATACTGTTTGCTGGTCAACGAAGGAATGGTCCCGTTAGAGAAGTGCCAGTGGAGTCCAGCAGATCCTGAAAAACATTTCGCCACGGCGTCGAATCGAGCAGCAATGGGCACGAATGGTGTAGGAGGTACTCGATAGTTAAGCAAGAAGGTTTGGCCCTGTGCGACAGAGGTCAACGTGCAGGGAGCAGCAGCGCCCATTATACTTACAGGCCGTTATCCTGCGGCATGCGTAGCACCGTGCAGGACGCTGCAGTTCAGGTCGAACAAGCCAAGTACGACGTCAACAGGCGGCAGCTCCCTGCGAAGACAGCGCGTACGAATATGGCCGCGTGTGTCGAAAAAAATATTACTTTAAAGCCTTGAAACAAAAACTTGAAACGTGTAGCCACTCTGAGAAATTTACTCTGCATATAAGCCCTATCTTGTCAGACAACTAGAGCAGAAGTGGTTCTGAGTGCCGCCCACTCGATCCGCACCAAATACGCCAAGCGATGAAGTAAAACGCTCATTAACAATGGATTCGTCTATAGCTTGTATCTTTCTGCCAGAAGCTACAGCATGACAACGATAGGCCTAGCGCATCTTTGTGCTCCATTTTTCTCGGTGTTGCATGAGACCTCATGAAAAGGGATGAAGGGTCATGTCAATATAGCCGCCCGCTAAGCTTTTCAGTTCCTGCAAACAAGCAGCCATGCTTCGTGAAAGCAACTACTGGCGCTGTTTACAACAAAGGTGATGTCCCTGACAGGTACTGCCAGTAATGTCTTGTCCAATGCTGCTGTAAAGGCACAGAACTGTCCTTGTTGAGCACGCTTGATGGTGGGCGTTCCAAAGAATGTACAACGTATGGTAACCCACCCATCATAACAGCGCTCGTACAGAGAAATGGTGCATTCTGGACTTTCATGTCGTTCAGAGCCACAAACTTATGCTTCGTGGCAGAGGACTTACTTGGACTCTTTTGACGGTGAAGAGGTCTTCGCGGGTAGAAGGCCTGTCGGTTTCATTCAGGACGCTGGCTGAACCTAGTGCCTGGAATAAAAGCAGTTACGGATGCAACACTTCTCAGCACTACCGTAAAATAGCGAGCCTACGCCCTTGCTCGAAAAGCGCCCACTCCTCTTATTCTTGAAAATTCGATTTGTGTAAAAAAAAAACGTGAAAACGCCAATGCGATTATGTCCCGTATCCGGGAGTTGTTCGAAAACATGGAAACAGTATGCCAAGCGCCCATCATTCGCTATCTTTCCGACGCTCATAGCTGAGGGAGGGGAGGGGTGTGAAGGCGGCAATGAGAACATTCAGACGAGGCACGGAAGCCCAACGTGAAGCAGTTTCCAAGAGGTACCAACAAAGGGATTCGACAGAGGGATGCGAAACGACTCGCATCAGTCTTTTGAAGCGTTGAACTTGTGTTAGGCGGACGTCAAATGTGAAGAATGGCTGTGGGAAACTGCGAAAAGAGCATCCAGCCAACGATCCTATTCCACGATATATATATGTGTTTTTTTCGGTAAATTGGCCCAGTATTTCACCAACTAGCATGCCATTGCTTATTACATGTGAGCCTTGCGTTTTACACTGATCCACACAAACACGCACGCACATCAAAAATAATTTTTCTATGGTATTGGCTAACGCATTTAAGCAACGCGGGAGTACATTTTTCGATTTTGTTAATATTCTTTTGGTCGGTATAGTCTCTATGCAGGCGGGCGTGAAGTTAATGAATAATAATAATAATAATTGGCTTTGGGGGAAAGGAAATGGCGCAGTATCTGTCTTATATATCGTTGGACACCTGAACCGCGCCGTAAGGGAAGGGATAAAGGAGGGAGTGAAAGAAGAAAGGAAGAATGAGGTCCCGCAGTGGGGGGCTCCGGAATAATTTCGACCACCTGGGGATCTTTAACGTGCACTGACATCGCACAGCACACTTGCGCCTTAGCGTTTTTCCCCCATAAACACGCAGCCGCCGCGGTCGGGTTCGAACCCGGGAACTCCGGATCAGTAGTCGAGCGCCCTATCCACTGAGCCACCGCGGCGGGGCAGAAGTTAATGGCGTCAAAGATAATTTTATGCATGACGCTCATCTTATGCTGCTCGCATACTGTTCGCTGGTCAGCGAGGGAGTGACCCCGCAGAGAACGACCAATGGAGTCCAGCGGATCCCGAAACCCATTCCGCCCCGCCGCCGAATCCAGCAGCAGTTGGCATGAATGGTGCAGGTTGAAGTCGCAAAACAGTGTTCAGCACGCAGAGCGCTTTATGCTCGTTATTTTTGCAAAAAGGTGCTTATTACAAGAAGATTCTCGTTAAGAAGGTGCTCGATAGTTAAGCAAGAAGGTTTGGCCCTGTGCGACACAGTTAAATGTGCAGGCAGCAGTACCGCCCATCATACTCACTGCCCGTTATCCTGCAGCATGGGTAGCACCGTTCAGGACGCTGCAGTTCAGGACGAACAAGCCGACTACGACGACAACTGGCGACAGCTTCCTGCGAAGACAGCGCGTACGAATATGGCCGCGTGTATCGCAAAAAAATTACGGAGGCTCTTAAGACTACGTACGTGGTTTGAATGCGAGGGAATGTTTTTCTAAATTTTTATTTCCTGTTTATTGTTTACTCTATTATTTGTTTACTATTTTTTCTCTTCCTTTATAGTGACACGCCTACTCAGTAGCATACAGTCGTAAGGCAACGCATATATACTAGGTTTACATATACGTTCGCAAAGGAGCAACGCGGTTTTGTGGCCCATGGATTGCGTGCTCGACTCCGCAGTTTGAAAGTCCTGGTTTAAGGTCGCCGCGCCTTTTAAAGAAATTATTTTTACACCACGGTGATGTCATGCGAGATTTTTCGTTACAAATTTTGCTGTCAACACCACCAAGTTTCGTTTCCGATAAGCTGTATAATGCTTTCCCAATAAAACGGGCGCCGAACGCTTTCCTGGGGGCCGAGCTAGAACTCTGCATTGCATGCCACTAAACATATTTTTTATCCTTAGATCTCAGTTTTTCCTCTCCACCGAACACTGAGCAGGAACTCCGTTGTGTTCCCGTTCTGGGAAGATGCGTGCACTACAATTGCCAGGAGGAAGGCACTCGGCAGCTGCAGCGGCAGAGCCAACACGCGCCGGGAGTCGAGAGCGCCAACTCTTTTGGGCCCGGACCATTCCCTGCCTGCTCTACCCGGCCTTCGCAACCGACATTCTCCTCCAAAATAAAGCCAGTTTAATATTGGCGGAGGGGCGGGCTATCCGGTGAATTTTAATTTAACTTTTAGTTTTGTTCTTTTTTTATACTGACACGAACTATATACTTCTTTAAATTGCTAATTTAGCACGTACGAAGCACGTACGCAGACCGACACCAGCTTTACGGATCCTGCTCCATTTCCTCCGACATTGCAAATGACGACTGCCTAAACAACGTTAGCATAAATGTCTCGCCGTCTACCGATGGCCAACCGCCAAGAGAAATGAGGCCTGATCAGGATAATCAGGCCTTCAGAGCGGGAGCACTCAGGAGGTGACCCCGTTCCTACTTAGAGTCACTGGATGCTGCTCAGAGCGAGTACTCCTGCTAAGCCTTTGTGCTCTTGTACAGAGCAGCTCCTGTGCTGCTGAGCGGACATTGGACGTCGTAAAAAAAATATTAAGGGTACACTTAAGCTCCGCTGTAAGGGCATGGCATGATAGCGTAACGCGTTTAATGTCCATGTATCCAGAATTGTTCATTGTCTGCTTTGCATTCATAGATCGCCAGGTGTCCTCATACTACAACTGGCGCATTGGTATTGGGGTTAAAAGATGCGCCACTGCCCCGCGATGGCAGGTAGCTGTTCCCAAGAAAACCCAGACTTGGACAGCAATCCCGATCCGGCATATGAGCGCAGGGAGGCAACCCTTCAAGCACAGCCACCGGTGGAGCTGGTGAGACTCAGGTTGCTCTTCCGCAGCCACGCCTCCCGACCAATCAATCATTCAGTTAACTGGCGCCTGGTACGGTGGGCAGTTTGATAACAATCAATCAGAGACATTCAATATACCCGCACAACTCCCGCCGGCAGGCTTGCATTTTTTTTTTGCTATGGACGGTCTTGCCACCGTCAAAGGCGTTCGCCATTGCTTGTCTATGGCAGTCTTAAGTGCTCGATGCGAGGGATGAAAATTCTTCAAGAGAAAGATGTTGGCACACATCTGAAGAATGGACCGTTAGCTTCAATATTTTCGTAACAGTACCTTACACTTTTCTAATATTGAAAACTTTTTGTCCAAGAAAGCAGGACATCATAGACTGTCTACAAACAATGCAACCATAATCCTTTTGAAAGAGGCATTTGCATTCTACCGCATAGGCGATAAAATTGTCATATTCAGCATAGAGTCCGCACTGACGGCTCTGAATTCAACATGTAAACCTCGGCACAACTTCTGGCGGAAGCAAAACAACAACAAGCAAGAAACGTGACAAAAACAAACAAAACAAACGAACCAACACTAAACACAGACAGACAAAAAAACTTCGTTTCTGGAAGTGAGTTTTCGACAACTAGACACAAAGGAGACACAAGGGAATGTATTGCTTAGCTAAAAATGGGAGAACGGCCCATGTATGCAGGAGTTCCAGACGCTTACCATGGGCTATTTTCCTCGGTCCGATATGCGTTGCCAGAGCATGGCAACGCAGTGATATTCATCGCACCGGGCTGCTTCGGAAAACGCCTCCTTGCCCCGCGGTTTCTGCCACCGGTCGCACCAACAGGAGACCCGAATCCGAAAGATGCAGCGGCGTGACACACGATGCCGAATGCCTCTTCCGCTTGTCTCCATGACAACGAAGAAACTGCGTCCTCTTCCGCGGCATATGTAACAAGAGAAATACGGTCAAGAATAAATCCAAACGTTTCGTGATACGCAGTTGCTGTTCACGAAAGCGCAAAGAAAAAAAAAACCGAAGACGTCACTACTGACTTCGCCTTAACCACCTTCGGTTTTCTGATTGGTGCAAGCGAATTCATCCCGCCATTAGATTTCAACGAGGACGCCACCTTTCTTTGACGACTCAGTGAACGACAAAAGCCCACTACGCGCGCATAGAAAAATAGACCCGTTAGCGAACACAGCTTCGTAATACGGCGAAGTTGCAATGAGCGGAGAGTATACTCACAAGCTATAGGAACAAGACATCGATTAGTTAACACCAACTTTGAACTCTGTATGGCAGCGATTCTTTCTCTTTTCCTCTCTTTTTTGCACCAATCCCGTTTACACAGGAAGTTTGGAACACCATGTAGTTAGAACACCAGAATGCCTGATATAACGCTTAGGTCTCTACCGACGAACAGATGTGCTACCCTTGTGCTTTGTGCCCCCAGAGCTAAATTTCGAACCGGGAGGCACTGTGCGTTTTTTTGGGCAGTGAAGAAGTCCGGAAATTTCGATCACCTGGGGTTTTTTAACGTGTACTGACATCGCACAGTACACGGGCCTCTAGAATTTGGCCTCCATATACATTCGACCGCTACGGCCGGGATCGAACCCGCGTCTTTCGAGTCAGCAGCCGAGCACCATAAACACTGAGCCAGAGCGGCGATTGCCACAATTATTAGACACCTTTAGTGTGCCGTGTACCTTGTTACCCTTACCGGTACCGGAGGACCGGGTGTCCGCACGCGAATCCGCATGCGCAAATCACCTTGACGGTGCCAGATGGCGTCTGGTACACGGAAGCTAAGCACGCGCCAGCCGTATCGGGACCAATCAGCGCGTGCTCTCCCGTGGTGGGCGGGCTCGTGCTTCTACGGTAACGGTAACGTAAAGACGGTACACGGTACGCTGGCGAACTGTCGGCATAACCACCAAGAAACATATCCGGCACTGTAAAGACTGCGAAAGTGACTAAGAAAAGGCCACCGTGATAGCTATCGAGGAACAAATGTTGGAAAAGAGATGTTGGAAAAAAGGGCTACTGATCGTGTGAACGAGGGGGAACACTGAGAGGTGAACCTCTACCTGTTCAACACTCGTGCTCAGGTACAAACGGCCCTTGCGCAACGCTCCCCGCTGCGCTGTCTCCGCCGCCTATCTCTAACCACGTGAGACTCGAGATCGAAACACCCAGCGGAGTGACATATATGATGCCTGATGCTTCTGCTACAAGTGTCATGACTTTCTCTGAGAGGGCCATAGGACCCATTAGTTATAATTACTTGCTGTCTACCTTGAACAATTAACGGCCGAGCGAAAAGGTATATTTTGTCGCTATGTTTTCTCTTATGCTAGTGGTTGTTGGGGATGAGGCTTCAACCCCATCGCAGGCCACCAGGGTTGGGGATTAAATCTCTCCGAATGGAGAATCCCCAGTTTTGATTCTCATGTTTGTAAAAAGATAAACAAACCCTACTGTACAGTTCTGCTCCTTAACGGAGTCCGACAACGCCCTTCGGAGCCGGGGCCTGCGGTGCTGAACGAGTAAGCCAACTCAAAGGCCCCTCCATCTCCAACTCCGCATCTCCAACTCTGGTGGCACCGGCGGTGTTGAAGCGCAATCCCCAACACTGATGGCCTGCGATAGCTTTGGAGCCCCATTTCTAACATGGTACAGGATACCGAATTATGAATGCGCAGATAAAGACAAAGGACGACAGAACTGGAAGACACGCCAAGGCAACAAAAAGAACGATGCATTTTGGATGCTGCGGATTCTCTGCAAAGAAGCTAATAAAGAAATCAGAGTGCCTGGTCTATGCTGCGAAATGACTTGGAGAGTTTCCAACAACGATATCTAAATGTTATTGAAGCTGACTGGCAGGCCGCTATCGCCGTCGTTCTGAAGGATCACTCCGTTGAGAAGGTATAACTTCATATCTACGGCTGTGCAAAAGGCCGAGGCGGACAAGACAGCTTTGGCGCTTCTGGACGAAGTAGCCCTTCAAAATAAAAGAGGAGAGTTCTGACGCCCAAGGCAGAGGAGTTGAATTAAATTTTTTCTGTGCCCAAAACCGACAAAGCGCTAGTCTTGGCCAATTCTGTCATGCTATGTCTTTACCTGCGCTTTCAAAATTCGGTGCATTGTTTTAAATAAAAAAAACTGAGTGGGGTTTACGCTGGTGTGTGGAAGTAAAAGACCCGTACCTGGTTGCTGGCGCCTCCCAAGTCCTCTCACTGGCTTCTTCACCCTCCTGAAATAAAGATAAAGCTGTTCGCTGGAGAACCTACCAAGCGACAACAACGCATAAGCAGTATTATGGACCCAACGTCACCACAGAAAAAAAACTTGTTTTTTTGATAGTCTGCTACGCTTAGCCGTGGGAATAAATAATATAATTCAAATATGGATGTTGGCGGTCAATGCAGTCCTGGGAAAATACAAGCATTTTCTCTCCCATTCTTACCCTCCGCCATTCCTGGAAATTAAGCGAAATAAATTGCGTACAAAACCGTTGTATTATTCCTACCGTGCATACTGGCAGATAAAAAATTCAAGGCGAACGAAAGTTCTGTATATTGACGATCGCAAACTTATCACCGCGGAAATGCGCTAAAATTTTATTAACTGGCGTTCGCGTTTGAAGTGCGCATACTAAACGTTGTTTAGCTGTACCATCTCAGTTTCAGGTAGTCCATGATAACTAATTTTTTAACCACATACATAAAAAAGTCGTGCAGCCAGAAAAAAAATCGCCTACGTGTACGTTCGGCAAAAAAAAAATTAAGTGCCCAAGCTGTATACCGTGTACTGTTAGCTCTGCATAGTATACAAGACTCCATTCTTTGTAGATCGATACAGCAGCTTCACTAGGAGAAAGAGCCGCACTCCGCTAACAGGCACACAAGAATCAACAGATGAAAAGCTAAATGCACTACACAAGTCAGGCATGCCAGTTGTTTTGTTTCCAGAACTATGGTAAAGAGAAAGGTTAGTTCTACGGAGTGAAATGTCACAATTTTAAGGCAGCAAAATTTACGAAGGCTTGCTCGATGATCGCCTGTAGATGATGTTTCTATAAATTCTAGTATTGTGGCACTTAGCGAAATAATCTGAGTACATTAACATACTGCTAGAACCAGGACCGGTAACCCATAGCAATTATAGCTGTGGAGAGCTGTGTCATGGTTGCCAGACTCATGGGGAGAGATAACTGCGCAAAAACATTTCAGTAACGTGCTCGTATTCGACAGCCGCGGCCGGGATCGAACCCACATTTTGCACGTCATCAGGCGAGCGCCATAACCACTGATCCACCGCGGTCATGTGACCTTTTGACGCCATCACAACCTGGCCGCCGTGACAGGAACAACCGACCAAACAGATTGAGAGGTTAGTGACCTTCTGACACCGTAAATGTGCCCACGGTGACTGGTGGCAACCCGGTAGAAATTCTGATTAGACCCACAATTTGAAAGCTCACTCCCCCCCTCCCCCTCACTCCGCCAGGAAGATTCGAAACGGCCCCCAAAAACACGCCCACTCTAGAAAATTAAGGTTGAAGAATGAGGGTTAGTTGACGGAGTACCGTTGAATAGTGAGTCGGATTGCTTTAATCTTTCAGCTTAATCGAATGGAAGGTACTCAAAAATTCTAGAAGGGCCTTCCTCGTGCATTTCGTATAAGGGCAATGGAAGCTTTTCCGGCCGCAGTTTTGGCGCGAAAATCGCAACAACGTTAGACTGTAGACACCATGTCAGGCAACCTAAATGCTTTTGCATTTTCTTCTGTAAGAATGTGGTATAGAAGGCTCCTAAAATTTTTCCCATTTTTTATGAATACCCAAAGTTTATTCATTTTTTTACTTTCCACTCTATACAATTTGTTGTTGAGGCACAGCAGCGCACTTTAGACACCTTCTGCTTCTTATTCTCCTTTTGGTCATTACCGCACGAAGCCAAAGTGCTCCTGTAAAACACCGTCGTTTTTATGTTGGTCATCCACGACTGAACATCGATGCTATGGTGTTCGTGCTATGAACATTTTCTACACGTTGTGAGGTGAATTAAATAATTCCAGTGTCTAACCACTACAGCTCATGCACTCATTCTAGGCAATGATCACTCACCCGGAGACTGTAGTGGGAGGGACGCTGGGTGTCCAGGTTCCCTGGACGGGCATCCACACGCGACGCAGGTATCTCACACGAAGAAGCGGGCTTCGGCTTCGTCTCACCTGCACAGGGTAAATCCCACCTGAGGTTTTCGCACTCAATAGAAAATCAAGAGCGACGCGATGACATCTATGTTAAACGTATTTTAAGGATTAAACAGCCCTTGGTTCTCAGCTGGTTAAAATGAAACTCCGGAGAATTTTTGATTTCACTTAGTGGTTGATTAATGTTGCTGAGGGCTTTCTCGGCAGAGTACGAGAAAGCCCTCATGCTTAGTTTATAAATTTACTGATACATTTGGTCTTTTTTTTTACCCACACTTGGGGAGTACTTCTTTATAATTCCTTTACATCAGCAAAATCTTTAAGCGGGAACAGGAACTGCCGCGTGAAGTGCGGAAGGCTGCTTTGTGTGACGTCAGCCGCGGCGCCATTCATCTGAAGAGAGGACCATGTGCGAGCTTCCCGCGTTGTGCCAAAAGCCAGTCGGCGACAGAACAGCACGTATACAAAGAACGACCTTTAGTTCACGGTTCCTGCTCGATGTACTCCGACAATGACGGCTGCTTAACCAATGTTAGTATAAATTGATCGCTCTCTACCGATGATCCATCGCCTAGAGAAAAGAGGTCTCATCAAGATAATCACGCGTCTGAGCGGGAGCACTCAGAGGTGAAGCCTACTTAGAGTCACTGGATGCTGCTTAGAGTGACTACTCCTGCTCAGCATTTGAGTTCATGTAGAGTGACACCTGTGCTGAACGGACGCTGGACCTCGTGACCGCTTTAAAGGGTATGACACGATAGCGCAAAGAGTTAATGCCCATAGATCCAGAATGGTTCATTGTCTGCTTTGCATTCGTAGATCCCTGATCGTTCTCAAACTAGTGTAGCGGTTAAAATATGCCCCACTTCCCCGGCACGTAGCTGTTCCAAGCACAGCCACCGGTGGAGCCTGCGAGACCCAGGTTGCCCTTCCCCTGCAATGTCTCTTCACCTGTCATTCGTTTAAATGACGCATGCCAAGGTAGCCAGTTTACTCACAATCAAGTTGGCAAGTTGTGATGGCGCCACATGGTCACGTGACATATTTGACAGGCGCCTCATTCCGTTTGCGTGCTTGTGCTCCGATATTTCAAGCGGTCGCCGATGCCCAAGCCGGGCAATTTTTTTCGGACATGGGGGTAGGTAGTAACAGTCAGATTAAAAGTAATTATACGGATCGCTTGCATGCGGCCTTTCAGGCAGCGGTTATCACTTGCGCTAGATTCGCAGCACGGACTCAGTGCTTGAAAGTCAAATTGAGTTTTAATTGAAACAAAAGGCGGAGACCAGTTTGCATTAATAAATTACTCGCCCTAAACATAACTTACTCCGGCCGGTGACAGTCTACATAATAAAAACTACAAAAACAAATCAAGGTCTACAAAACGGTGTAATCACACCCAAATATCCTCGACAAAATCATTCTCGAACGGGAAAAAGTTTAGGAACACAATTTTTTCATAGATTGTAAGACCTCACTATAACAATCAATATAACCGCAAATCGATTATCTTGCATTTTTTTTTCTATTGTCGCTCTTGCCTTGCCAGAGGCGCTTCCGATTGGTTGTCTGTGGCAGTCTTAACTGCTCGATGAAAGAGATGGAAAATCTTTAAGAGAAAGATTTTGGCTCCATTCGGAAAAATGGACCATTAGCTTCAATATGTTGATAAGAGCGCCTTACACATTTGTAATACTCAAAATTTTTCTCCAAGAATATTGTGCTCGTTAGACTGTCTATAATGTGAAGTATAAACTTTTTACACACAACGTAACCATAATGGTTTCGAAAGAGGCATCTGCTTCCAACAGCATAGGTGATAAAATTGTCATATACAGCATCGAGTCTACACTGACGACTCAGTAATCAGCATGTAATGCTCACAAATACTGCTGAAGGAAATAAAAGAAAAAAAAACAAGCAAAAACAAAAAATAAATAAAACAACAAAATTGGCAGTGGCTTAACCTGTCTAACACTGCAATTAGGAGAAAAGCAAGCACGCTTGCTAATCGTCCGAGGCTCGCCCATGGCAGCTCCACCCAAAGGTCGCCCAATGTCAAAGGTCAGAGGCCAACTCAAGATCATGGGTCAAGGTCAGGGGTCATGGGTACGCCAGCATAACTGTACCACATATGGCCATACACGGCTATCCTTGGTTGGAATGGAGGTCATTAAAGGCCGTTGTGCTGTACACCCAAGGACTGCTTTTCCTAACGTAGTGAAGTTTTTTGCCTAAAAACAAAACGAACGAACCAACAACTAGATAGAAACTATACACGAGAGAGTATTTATCAATTAGAAATTGCAGAACACGGCCTATGCATGTGAGAGTTCCAGAGGCTTACCATGGGCTCTGTTCCTCGGTCCGATATTCACTGCCAGGGCATGTAAAGGCGGAGATATTCTTCGCACTGGGCTGCTTCGGAAAACGCCTCCTTGCAGCGCTGTTTCTGCCGCCGATGTCATCCACGCGAGACCCGAGACCGAAACATGCAGCGATGTGACACATGCTGCACGATGCCACTGCCGGCTGTCTCCATTACAACGAAGAAGCTGCGTCTTCTTGCGCGGCGTCTATAACAGAAGTACCGTCAAAAATAATTACAAAAGTTTCGTGATGGGTAGTTCCTGTCGACGCAAGTGCAAAGAATAAAAAAAAAGCTCACAGCCTTCACTACTGACTTCGCCTTAACCACCTTCTGTTTTGTGATCGGTGCAAGCGTGTTCATCGCACCGTTGGATTTCAACGTGGACGCCACATTTCAACGTGGACGCCACACCAGCCAGCGAAAGAGAGCTTCAAAATACGGTGAAGTGGCAATGGGCGGAGAGTACACTCACAAGACAGGAACAAGATGTCGTTGAGTTACCTGTTTAGACTGTGCGTAGATTAACACCAACTTTGAAATCAGTACGGGTCCGATTTTTTTTCTTCACTTTTTTGCATCAATCCTGTGTATACAGGAAGTGTGGAACACCATGTAGTTAGAAAACGTGAATCCCCGATATAACGCTTAGATCTGTGACGACAAGCAGATGTGCTACACTTGTGCTTAATGCCATCGGAGGTAAATGCCACCGGAGCTAAACTTTGAACAGGGAGGCGCTTTGCGTTTGTTGGAACCGGTTGTTTACTTTAGATTAGTTTCCGGAGGTTTAACGCTCCAAAGCGACATCGGCTGTGAGGGACGCCATAGTGAAGGGGTCCGGAGATTTCTATTACGTGGGATTATTTAAAATGGACTGACATAGCACAGTACACGGACCTCTAGCATTTCGTCTCTATCAAATTTCGACCGCCGCGGCCGGGATCGAACCCGCGTCTTTCGGGTCAGCAGCTGAGCGCCATACTCACTCAGCCACCGTGGTCAGGTGACCTTTTGACGCCATCACAACCTGCCCGCCGTGACAGGAACAACCGACCAAACGGATTGAAAGGTCAGTGACCTTCTGACACCGTAAAAGTGCCCACGGTGGCTGGTGGCAACCTGGTAGAAAATGTGAGTCCCACAATTTGGAAGCTGACCCCCCTCCCCCCATTGCCAGGAAAATTCCAAACGGCACCCAAAATTACGCCCACTCCAGAAAATAAATTAAGGTTGATTAACCAGGGTTCGTTGGCGAAGTACGGTTGATTAGTGGGTCGGATTACTTTAATTCTACAGGATAATCAAATGGAGGTTACTCAAACATTCTAGAAGGTGCTGCCTCATGCATATCGTATAAGGGCAATGGAAGCTTTTCCGACCGCAGTTTTGGCGCGAAAATCGCAACAACATTAGACTGTAAACACCATATCAAGCAACCTAAACGCTTTTGCATTTTCTTCTTTAAAAATGTGGTAGACAAGGCTCATAAATTTTTTGCTCTTTGCTATAAAGACCAAAGGTTTTATTCCTTTTTCACTTGCCACTCTAAAAACTTTGTTGTTGAGGCACAGTGGTACACTTTGCACACCTTCTGCTTCTCAGTCCTATTTGTTAATAACCACACGAAGTCATCATGCTCTTGTAAAACACCGTCGTTTTCATGTTGGTCCTCCACCACTGAACATTGATGCCATGGTGTTCGTGCTATGAACGTTTTCTACACGTTGTGAGTTGAATAAAACAATTCGAGTGTCAAAGCACTACAGCTCATGCACTCATTCTAGGCAACGATCACTCACCCGCTGACTGCAGTGGAAGGGACGCTGGGTGGCCAGGTTCCCTGGACGGGCATCCACACGCGACGCAGGTATCTCACACGAGGAAGGGGGCTTCGGCTTCGTCTCACCTGCACAGGGTAAATACCACCTGAGGATTTCTCACTCATTAGAAAATCAGCAGCGACGGTTAGACTGCTATGTTAAATGTTTTTTAAGGAACAAACAGCCTTTTGGTTCTTTGGTGCTTAAAAAGAAACTCCGGAGATTTTTTGTTAGCACACAATGGCTGATTAACGTTGCTGAGGTCTTTCTCAGTTGAGTAAGGGAAAGCCTTCATGCTTAGTTTATACTTTTACTCATACATTTGGTCTTTTTTTTACCCAAACTTAGGGCGTACTTCTTTAAGATTCCTTCACATCAGCGAAAGCCTTAAACGGGAACAGAAACCGCTGCTTGAAGGGCGGAAGACTGCTTTGCGTGACGACAGCCGCGACGCCATTATTAGCAAGCGAGGAACTTGTGCGACCTTCCTGCGCTGTGCCAAAAGCCAGTCGGTGACAGAACAACACGTACGAAGACTGGCCTTTAGTTCACGGTTCCTGCTCGACATACTCAGAAAATGACGGCTGCTTAACCAACTTAAGTATAAATGGATCGCCGTCTACCGGTGATCGATGCATCGCCAATTGAAAGAAGGACTGATCAGGATAATCAGGCCTTCGGAGCGGGAGCACTCAGAGGTGTACCTGTTCCTACTTAGAGTGCTGCTTAGAGTGACTACTACTGCTTAATATGTGTGTCCATGGTAGAGTGACACCTGTGCTGTTGAGCAGACGCTGGAAGGCGTGAAAAGAAAATGAAGGGAACACACACGTTCCGCTTAAAGGGTATGACACGTTAGCCTAATGAGTTATTGCCCATATATCCAGAATTGCTCATTCTCTGCTTTATATGCATAGATCGCTGGGTGCTCTCATACTACCAAGCGGCGTAGCGGTTACAAGATGCCCCATTACCCCGGCACGTATATGTTCCAAGCACAGCCTCCGGTGGGACTCGCCAGACTCATGTTGCTCTTCCCTAGCAATGCCTATAGACCAGTCATTCGTTTAACTGGCACCTGCCGAGGTAGGCCGTATGCTCACTATCCGGTAGGCAAGTTGTCATGATGCTAAAATATCACGTGATCTATTTGACATGCTACACATTCAATTTCCGCGCTTGGGCTACGAAGCTTAAAACTGCCGTCGATGCCAACGCCCGAAAATTTTTTAAGACATGGGGATAGTAACCGTCTAAAAAACAAGGTTGTTCTCCAGACCACTTGCATGTGGCCTTTTAGGTAGCTTCTCAGCATGGACTCCGTACTTTGAAATAAAATTCAGTTTTAATTCAAACAAAAGACAAAGACCAGTTTGTACAATAAAATTACGCGCCCAAAACAAAGTACTCCTTCCAGAGACAGCTTGCCTAAACAAAAACTATAGTCTATAGACGGTATAATCACACCCAAGAATCCTGTATGAAATCATGTTTGAACGGGAAAAGCTTTATGAACGCAACGTTTTGACATATTGTAAGATTTCACTACAACAATCAATATACCCACAGATCTCCCGTCAGCAGGCTTGTATGATTTTTTTTTTTTGCTATTGACGATCTCGCCTTCGCCAAAGGGGTTCCCCATTGGTTGTCTATGGCATTCTTCACTGCCATAGAATGGACCATTAGCTAAATTTTCATAACAGCGTCTTACTTTTTTTTCATATTCAAAATTTTTCTCCAAGCATGTTGAGCACGAGAAACTGTCTATAATCTCAAATATAAGCTTTTTAAAAAAACAGTAATCCTTTCGAAACAGGCTTTCTTCCTACTGCATTGGTGATGAATCTGTCATACACAGCACAGCATCTCTATTCGACATGGGCCAGAAGGTGTCAATGTAAAAACGCGAGTGAGGAAACTGCGGAGCTTTCCAATGTATGCGATTTCGGGCTTAACGAGCAAGTTCGCACAAAGACCTATGCGCGCGTGCTGCATGCAGTGTAAAGTTGTCCAGATGAACGCTTTCGCAGTATTAATAACAAGGCCCACTGCTACTGCGCGCCGAGACTGCAAAGACAAGCTGCATCTGCTCTTCGTTAGTCGCGTTCTTCGCGCGTCGCACGGCTTTTGCCAGCGCTCACCGCCACCAAAGCTGTCGCCACTGCACGTATACGTGCGCGTTGTCATGGCACGCCATTCTCGCCCAAAGACTCTTGGCGTGACTTCAGCGGCTGCAGCGCTCTTTTCACTCTGTCTGTCGTCGTCCCTTCTTGTGGTTCGCGCTGCAACACATGTTAGAGGACTCGACGGCCGTCAAAGGTGGACACTTCTGAGTTGCATTTATGAGGCGCACAAATATGACCATTTCCGAGAACGCTTCCCATAGTGAAATATGTTCGTGCACACGGCCTACAAAGTCCAATGAGAAAAATGAGCGGGCCCATGCACTCAACCTGTCAAACAGCTCCATTAAAGGCGTGCGCGTACCTCTCTGGTAGGGCTGGACGCTCTTGTTCTATTATTGCTTCGTTTTGTTTGTTTTTTCTTGGCCCTCCATCCGTTCCGCCAACAAAATGAAGGCTCGCGAGGAGCCAACTGCAGGACTGCACAACCTTTCCCTTCGCCGGAGTAACTCCTTGTGCGGAGGTCTCCACCGGGTATCACTGCCACTGTTGCCTGTACTCCGACCTCCTGCATGTTTGCAAACAAACGAGGTTGCGCTGCAGTCGCTAGCGGGCTCGCGGTAGGCAAAAGGCCAGGGAGTGGCGTCGCGGAGAGGCGTTGATCGCGGGTTTCAAGGCTTGTAGGCGCGTTTTCAGTTTCTGCGAATCACAGCAATGGTTGATGCTTTCAACTCAGTAATTTCTCGAAGTACACGAGCTCGTGTTGGCCACGTGCGGCGTATTCAGAAAAAGAGTTATTATTATTATTATTGCGTTATTTTTTTCCTCAATACCACGAGGAACGTTACATACAGCGATGTGTTACCCGCCAATTAACGCATTATTGGCCCGTATAGAAACAAGTGTCATGTCAGTGCTTCAAGTAGCTTCTGCGGATTCAAAGCGAGACGCAAAGGCGCCCATGTGCTGTGCGATGCCAGTGCACGCTAAAGAGCCCCAGGTGGTCGAAACTGCGGCTCTTCTTTCTTTCTTCTTCCGTTTCCTCCTTTATTCCTTCCCTTAACGCGCGGTTAGGGTGTCCACCGAGATATGTGAGACCGTTACTGCACCAATCCCTTTCCTCAAACCCAATCTTCAATTTTCAGTCCTCGGCATGCACGGTTTGGGGACAAAAAGACCATCATTGCGAATGCACCACATATTTTGGGTTTCATAACAGTTATTTTATCCTTGAGAACAAGCCAAATTCTTTGACACCCCTCCGAACATTGTGTGTCAAATGGGTGGCCCCAAATTTTGTGCAAATGGTGGTGCCGGTGGGTCCCACTTCAATGGCCGCTATACTTAGCCAGATAGTATTGGTGGAAATTAAAGCTCGACGATAAAGGGAGCCATCTATATAACTTCAGTGAGAAGTCGACGATTTTATCTAGCCATTAACCAATAAAGGCGCTACATCGCGGGAGAAGTAGAGGGCGAGTCAAGGCTTTCATTCTCAAAACCTGCTCTTTCCCACACAGAGGGGACTGCCGTCGACTTCCGTCGCGTTCATATAAAAGTGGCTTACGTAATATGATGCGGTCGCGTGGTAACATTGTTCAATTTGACCATTGCAGACAGACGCGTCTCTGAGAAACGTAAGTAGTAAGACCTACCGCTCTTAAAGAAAATGCGGATTCCGCAGAAGCAATGAGTCACACCAAAACACTTAACAAAACCCGTACGATAGTTTAGTTTAGTTTATCGGGGTTTGACTTCCCAAAGCGACTCGGGCTATGAGGGACGGCCGTAGTGAAGGACTCCCGAAATTTCGACCGCCTGGGGTTCTTTGACGTGCACTGACATCGCACAGTACATAGGCATCCGCAATATCACCTTTTTCGATATTCGACCGCCGCGGTCGTGATCGAACCCGCGTCTTTCGGGTCAGCAGCCGTACGCTAACGTTAGAAAATTCCACTCGAGTCGTCGGAACGCGTCTTGAAACGCCAGCTGACTGAAAATGACGGTCCTGGTATACATGAATGAATAATAATTGTTTATTTTTGGAAAGGAAATGGCGCAGATTCTGTCTCATATATCGTTTGACACCTGAACCACTCCGTAAGGGAAGAGATAAACGAGGGAGTGAAAGCAGAAAGGAAGGACGAGGTGCCGTAGTGGAGGGCTCCGGTATAATTTCGACCACCTGGGAATCTTTAACATGCACTGACATCGCACAGCACACGGGCACCTGAGCATTTTCCCTCCATAAAAACGCAGCCACCACGGTCGGGTTCAAACCCCGGAACTCCGGATCAGTAGCCGAGCGCCCTAACCACTGCTCCACCGCAGCGGGTATACATGAATGAACGAATGGGCTATTTGCGCGTAGTGCGTACATCCGGTCCGCTGAATGTTATCCCCATGACAACGAAGGACCGGCGTCTCTCTGGCCACGTCCTGCGGGGTGCCGCATGTTGTGGA
>JARKHS020024760.1:0-32203 GCA_030143305.2 Amblyomma americanum | reverse complement strand
GCGCCGCGCACGCGTTTTATGCGCGCAGCTCTTTCAGCGACGCGAAGGCGCTGGGCGCCGCAGAGCACACAAGCAAGGCCGCAGAGAAGGTGGCCACCGTACACGTGTCGCGTTATAAATGCTCCCAAACCCACGATTGTGGTCTATATGCGGAAGACCGTGTCCACCTTTCATGCAAATAGGCACTGGGTTCGAACCGCGGTGTCTCCAGTAACTCGCCATTTGTTCGAGGCTATACTGGAATTAGAACCTATAGCGCCCACTGTCGCCCTACGAATACAGCTGAGCCTCGCTATAACGAAGTTTAAGGGGACCGGCGATTACTTCGTTGTAGCCCGTGTTGAGCGAGCTTCCAGGGTGAATCGTCGTTCCTTCGTTATATCCATTATTTCGATGTGAACCGTTTCGTTATAACGGGGTTCGAGTGTATGAACCATGGTTGAGGCTCTAAGGACAAACAATAGGCAAAGCTTTCCTTCGTCCCGTTCAAAGTAGCGACTGTACGCATATGCAGACCAGCAGGCTGACGAAGACCGACAGAAGGCGGGCAAAGAAATTGAAAATAGCTGTTCAATCGGACGATCTGGCGCACGAAGACAAATGGAAGTTAGCCTGCATCAATAAATTGCCGGGTATTCTAACAACAAAGACGCTATTGTAACTGAAAACGGAGCTTTTATAAGCTATGAAAGGCAAACAAGAATGAAATACGGGCGTCACCGTCGCTGGCCAATTTTGCAATGAACTGCGCTGCATCGACGCAAGTTGCCGCGCATCGCAGAGGCTAAGATGCACCGCCATTCACTTCTTCGGGGATCACGGAGTCGGCCAAACGTCACGAATTTGAATCGAATGCCTAGAAAATTCTTAAAAGCAGCACTAAATACATATTTTCCTAACGGGCAAACATAAACATACCCGGAGAGAGCCATATAGAATCGATTTTTTTACCGGGAACAAGAACTGCATGGAGTTGTGCTTCACTAGGGGCTGTCCCTTTAAAGAAACCCACCGGCGGCGATGACGACACGTGCACTATAGAGTGTATACTGGGACAGGAATGACCTTCACTCTCTCCCGCACTTTTTTTTGAAGGTGGCTCGAGACATTTTTTCTTTCTTTTTTTAGTCCGAAAGCCCTATTCCAGACGTACCAACCCCGATCAAGAATCTTGACTTGTCCCATGCTCCGAACTATCCCGAGCTTACCAGAGTTGCTCGGGTAAGCTCGGGATAGTTCGGAGGAGCGACGCGCAATCTGCGGCCAATGGGAGGCAGGCGGCAGGTGATCAGTAAAATTAATGATTGGTCGCGAGAGGTGGCTCGGGAAGACCAACATGGGTAGCACAATCCCTACCGGTGGCTATGATAGAAACGGCCCCCTGCCAGAGCAGAGGCGCATCGCTGGTAGTGGCATGAGGACTCCCAGGGATCTATGAATGTCAAGCAGAGAATGACCAATTCTGCACATATGGGCATTAACCCACTGAAGGTATCGCATAACGCCCTTAAGGCGGAGATTAAGTGTCCCCTCCAATTGAAGAATGAGCACATGCCTTCGCACGTCTACTGGGGTTAACTACGTTAAACCCCTACCACTTTTAATGACTAGGGGCAGACAAAGCTCCTTCACTCTATGCATGAATAAGCCTATATAGGAGTAGAAAGAGCGTAATTAGGTATCATCTACCGCACTCCCTTTTAGGGGCAGTGTATGTTGCCCAAGTTCCGCAGTAGATTATTCAGTCGATCACTGATAATACGAAATGCTTCCTCTTGGCACCGAAGGCATGTTCTCAGTGGAAATCACATTAACTTGATGCTGTTAACAACGGGGGAAGGCTTTTAAACGCGGCACCAGAGGACTCGGGTTATCAAGTAGAGGAGATCGAAAACTCGGTTAAAATCTTCGTAACTGCTAGAGCTTCGCATGTTTTGAAGAGGGAATTTGTTGCCGCAGCCAAGTATTCGGTGTTTGAAACTATACTCCACGACTCGGGTAGCATACCCTGCCCCTAATAGAAAGCACGCTAGAGGACAGCTTACTCCCCTTTTTTATCCTATGCAGGGTAATTCGAGTTCCGGACTAATCTGTCGAACCACATACGAACGGTAACTAACCTCGCGTGGCAAGGGGCCGCGTGCCAGAGCGATTCGGTACAGCACTGAGAGGTGCATTCAAAAACAAAGCCAGGTATCTCCGTTTCATTCGATGTCGACGGTTATGAACTTTCACGATGGAAGGGTAATGTGCGCCGCAAGATGCTGAACACTTTACGTAGTATGCATGCCTGGCCAATTCCACAGCGCCCCACACAGGACCATAGTTTTCCTCGAAGCCGAAGAGAACAGGTTTCGTCCCCGTGCACGTCCTGCGGAGAACTCGTAATGCGTCACTGCAGGAGGGCTTCTGACATCCTGACTATCTTGCATCTCACCGTTTTTGTGCCATCTATACTGTAAACATGAATACGCCTATTTTGGAGTGAAAGGGGAGTAAGCTCTCCTCTTTCGCACTCCCTTTAAAGAGGATATGGAAGCAGGACGACCCGTGTACAAGATGCACGCAGTCTGGTATGTACCTCCTCCTATAGACGAGATTCTCCTCAACCCTTCGGGAGAAGCTAGATTCTCTACAGTTAGTCGAACTGGATTCGGATCAAGCGTATGAACAGTCAAACTGGCTTCTTATACGACTGTTACACGTATTCGCTTAAGACCCTTCTCCTCAACACATCATGCAGTATGCAGCGTGGAACAGGTTCCCTGAATAACACTCGAAAATTTCCTGAAGGTTGCCACATCGCTTCCTGTTTGAACTGCGTGGCTGTCATTCCTAATGTGTCTCAAGCCACTTCTCCAAAACAAACACAACCCCTCATAATAATAATAATAATAATAATAATAATAATAATAATAATAATAATAATAATAATAATAATAATAATAATAATAATAATAATAATAATTGGTTTTTGGGGAAAGGAAATGGCGCAGTATCTGTCTCATATATCGTTGGACACCCGAACCGCCTTATAATAATAGTAATAATAATTGGTTTTTGGGGAAAGGAAATGGCGCAGTATCTGTCTCATATATCGTTGGACACCTGAACCGCGCCGTAAGGGAAGGGATAAAGGAGGGAGTGAAAGAAGAAAGGAAGAAGAGGTGCCGTAGTGGAGGGCTCCGGAATAATTTCGACCACCTGGGGATCTTTAACGTGCACTGACATCGCACAGCACACGGGCGCCTTAGCGTTTTTCCTCCATAAAAACGCAGCCGCCGCGGTCGGGTTCGAACCCGGGAACTCCGGATCAGTAGTCGAGCGCCCTAACCACTGAGCCACCGCGGCGGGTGCCTTATAGTCCCCAAAATCGGAATCCAGGATAAACATCTTCCAGTGGTGCATCATGGAGCCTAGAACACGAGTATCAACGAAAGGCATGGAATCTCTAGTAAGGAATCATCTGTCTAACCAGCCAAAAAATGAGAACCACTTGCACACCTCACAATGGTGTTTTGTTGGGCTAGTCGGTGCAGACTCATGAGCACGATGTGAAAACACGTTGACACGCGTGGCACCACAGGCCGACAAAACAAAACACGGAGTACCCTGCATTGTGTCGCCGTTTTGTGACTGGTGTCAAGGCGCTGTTTTCCCATCCTTCTAGCGGATCTGCAACATGTCCACTCGCACACGTACCGGTACCGAAAACGTATTTTTCAAACTCCCTTCTCTTTTAGTAATCGGTGTTGATTTAACGCGGAGACAGCTATAGATGGTCGGGCCCCCGTTATAGTTCTCTCAGTCGCCACCACAGAAGACCTTAATTCATCACCCTAAAACAACAGCCACGACAACAAGAACAAATTGTCGCTCACCAGCTGGAGCACACACAGGCGACAACGTGTGTACTACGAATGGCAGACAGGCCGGCAAGCTCGCGCGAGAGCGAACAGCGCGAATGACAAATGCTCTACTGACAGCGTAAGCCGACGAGTTGTGCCAGTTTTTCGTTGTATGCGAGCCGAATCACGTACTACGTCTTTCCGTAATACTCTGCGGGATACCTGTGCACGCAAGGGCCGCGGGAGACAGCTATAGGGCCCGGAGAACGTGCCGGATAAACTGTGCCCAACTAAAAGATGAGCTCCAGGTGCTCGGACACACAGCCGGAAGAACATTGTGCGCACTGACAGGGACTCTATATAACGCACGTGTTACCCTGTACACACACGTGTTATAGTTCGGCTACACAAACACACACGCACCACACGAAAGCGCGGTGCTTCTTGCGGTGCTTCCGCAAAGATGCAGCAGTCATCGCTGCACAGAGCCTAAGTTCTTTGAAGACGAACGGGCGGGTGACCTGACGAAACCAGAGCAGCTGGAACCATATGCGCTTCACACAGCTCCAACGCAACCATCGAAGCCGGTGGGAGAGACGTAGGAAGAAGGAAGAAGAGGAAAGGAGGTGTCAAATTCACCTTTGGCGGCGAGCTGCTGTCTCGAGTAGCGCCTGACCTCGGCCGCGGCGCTGGTCGCGCTGAACACCGAGCAGTCGGTGGTGCAGGCGTCGCTGTCGGCGCTGAAGCGGCGCGCTGGCCTGTGCTGCTGAAGCTGCAGCCCCACGTTGATCTCGTCCAGCAGTTCGTCGACGATCGAGTGCGCCCGCGACAGCGGCGGGGGCGGTTTCCGATCTTCCTGCGATGGTCGAGGCTGCTCGGGCTCCTCGGCGGCGTCGCACATCCTGCCTGCAGGCAAGCGGCGGCCCAGCGCGACCGACGACGCATGGAGCAGCCGCAAGCGGCTGGCTCTCTTCACTCTCTCCGCGACGACGTCGACAGCAACGTCCGTCGACGCAAGGCACAACACGGTAGCCTGGAAGTTGTGGTCGTCGTCGTATTTCCGCACGTTCACTGCGCAAGCGCTGCCGCAGCCAAGCTCGCACAGAAAGAGACACGGGCACGAGCCTAGGTCCGCCGCCGCAGCAGCAGAAACAACCGCGGCAGCAGCAGCAGCAGGTGTTTCGATAGCGCGCCGTTCGCGCGCCGGCTCCGGAAGGAACAAGCGGGGCGCTGCGTCGTCGCAGCAGCTCGCGCTCTCACGTGTTCAAACCGCTGCTGCGTCGTCGCTCGCGTTAGGGCAGGGACCCGCCGCAACTGCCGCTTTGTTGGCTGTACAGCACGGTGACGTGCGGGTCCGGCCCGCTCGTTAGATCGGAGCTGCTGTCGCCCGAACCGGCGTGAAGCCGGGCGGGCTCTCCGACGAATAGGGTCTCGAATACGCTGCTCCGGATCTCATTCTTTTCGAGCCCCAGCGTCGTGCGCGAGCGCCTGTGTGTGTGTTGCGTGCACGTTCAACGACGGTTCTGCGCTAAATGCGAACCTGTGGCCGTGTGTGTGTACGAACGAAAGAACTCGTGGCTCGCCAGAGCGCGGCGCGCCGCTCCTGACGTGAGCAAATTATACGTCGCTCAAAGCGGCCGGCAGCGGCTTGCGTGCGTCGCCGCAGACAAATGAAGGTGGCGGCCACGCTTGTGTTGCTTGTGTGAGCGCTACTCGGTCGCTCTCTGCGGTGTCTGCAGAGGACCTTCCGCAGAATATGAGCCCTGAAAACCATCAGGGTCCTACTTTGGTAATCTAATAATTTACGCGAATTTACGCGAAGCGATAAAAAGAAGGCTGTTAATAGAGTTCTCGCGCGATTAGGGTAAAGGTCTCGATGATGATTGCTGAACAGGATGTTGCTGTAGTAGTAGTAGTAGTAATAGCTTTAATCATAGAAATATATGGGTGGGTCTCGGTGGAGAGACACTCTTCACATCTTTTGATGTGGTCTGTGGCTCTTGTGGCAGGGTTGGAGCCCCTAGTCCAGGGCCCCACTGAGTCTTGCCGCCAGGTAGGCTTTCCGGACCAGTCCTGCCTGGACCGCCGGATCCTCGCTGGAAAGCATCCTCTCCCACTGCTCCGCACTCGGGATTCTGTTTATTGCAGCCGCATTTGTCCTCTTTTCACAATACGTTATATGAATTATTGTGGCTTTGTCCTCGCACCACGGGCATTTGCTGCTATATAGCCCTGGGTGGATCTTGCTTAGTATGTTTAGATTCGGGAAAGTTCCCGTTTGTAGCTGTCTCCAATAGACCGCTTCCTGCTGGTGGAGATTTTTGTGAGGTGGGGGATATCTAATCCTGACCCCCTTATAGTAATTCAGAATTTCTGAGTATCCTAAGGGCACTGGTTCCGCGTCAGGCTGCTCGAGGCTGGTTTGGTTGGAGGCTCGGTTTGTAAGCTCTCGAGCTCTCCTATCCGCCTCGGCATTCCCCGCGATGCCTGTGTGTCCCGGTACCCACATTATTATGTGTTGCAATTGTTTTTCCTTCGGCGGTAATTTGGCTGTCTTTAGGATGTGGAGCGCTGTCCCCCCTATTTTGCCATTCATGTAGTTTCTGCACGCTGTTTGCGAGTCTGTTAGAATTATTATAGACCTTTGAGCACGGTAGCCCTCTGCCGCCGCTAGGGCAATGGCAGCCTCTTCGGCCTCCTCAATTGTGTCATCCCTGATAGTTGCGCTGGCTATTTCTTTGAGCTCATGATTAATTGTCGTTGCAACCGATCTATTTCTGTTATGTTGTCTAGTTCTTCCGTATGCAGCCGCATCCGTGTACGTAATGTTTTCTATGTTGCTGTGGGCCACATGATACGATACACCACAAACAATTCCCAGGAACGCCTAGTTACCTTGTATGTTCGCAATGCGATAGATTAAAAGTTGTTGATGCATTTATCGGAGGCGACGTCACTTCCGGTCTGCTGACGTCACTTCGCTCCTGCCAAAGGGCGAATCTTACGACCGACGACGATTTTTTTTTCCCCGAACAGGTTTTAATGCTATCGCGTTGAAATGACTGCGCTTATGTAAGGCTACGCGCTATTGAGAGGGCAGAACGGAAGCGAGACAAAAATGCACAAGTCTGGCAGGGATAATAGCTGACTTTAATGAAAAAGGCCAGCGTGCATAAGCAGTTGAAGCACGACTCATGCGCATCCGTTACAGACGTCACCCACGCGACAGATTTCGTCATTATTTTCACCTTCTTTTGGACTGGCAGACGAAGTAATATACTGATGCCATGTGAAATGCTTCGATCATCTGTTTTACTTTCTAGGTACATCTTATGAGGATCGAAGTCTTGGTGAATTCTGGACAGTGTTCATACTTGGAGCAGCGCACAGCCAAGTTTGCTGTGCCATGGTCGTTATGCCTGCGTAATCGTGTTCCCTCACGCTCGGTCGTCCGTCCACGCGTCGACCCGACGTACAGGTGCCCACTAGAGTTTTCGGAACGCCGAGATCACGAAAAAGTTCTATTTCCTCCCTGGCTAGAAGAGCAGCCAGGCACAGAGGGGTGTATTGTGCAAGTCATGCTGGGAACTACAATGCACGCCCTTCAGTTCATGGCTGCATGCCTATACGCTACGCAGTAATTAGGCTTTGTGACAATTTTCTTGTTCTGAAAACATTTGTGGGCACCTGTACGCGAAAACGAAATCTTGTAGACGGTGTTCTGGTGTACTGATATCCAACGAATTTGATTCTTCGGATGTTTCCGCGCTTTCCGCTCAATTCTTCCGTTCTCCAGTTGATTTCTCGAGCTTTTCCTTTTCACCTTAACGCATATTCCTTTCCGCTAGACGTGTGCACGTTACACCAAAAAAATTACGAGGTGCACTTCAGTCTCCTTACGTGCGGAAATGCGAAGGCTGTGTGCTGTCCACCACCTGCGACATCTGCTGGGCCAGCGCCGTACATTGCGAGGGGGGTTTTCAATGGGTGCCGCATGATGGCGCTACTACTGCACGCCAAGCATGAAATAGACACGTTGTGGGGTGCTTGTGGAGAGGAGGAGGAAACGGCTGAATACTTGATTCTTTTTGTAAAGGGCTTCACCTGCAGTGGAAAAAACGGGGCTGATTTATCCAAAGCACTGGGGTTTCAGGACAGTGAAGGAAAAATAGATTTTAAGCGGGTAGAAGTAACCAAGCGAAGGTTATTCGATTGGTGGCTAAAATCAAGACAAGAGTAAAATTTCACAAGTCATGGCTAGGTGGCTTGAACCACCGCCGATTTAAAGGGTTCAGCCTCATCCATCATCCAACCATCATCCATCCATCCAAGCACGGAGGAAATTTACCGGAAACGAAAGAAATATGGCATTCGCTTGATTGCAACATACGTAATTAACATGCTCAAAATTACTCATGTAAGGCTCAGGACATATTTCGAAGATACATTTTTAAGAAATGTGCATTCACTAGAATCGCCTTTATTCAGCTTCTAATGTCGAAGTATCGCGGCGAAGTGTTTTTGCGGCAGAAGAAATGCAAATTCGCCTAACACGTTTTAAAACACTGGTGTCAAGGAACTCCAGAAATGGTAGTCGATACAACGGTACAGGAAACAAATACTTTGTAAGTGCCTCAGTCACCTGCCTTCTGGAGAGGATGTACAGGTAATCTAAAGAAAAGCGCACAGTGAGGAAATTGAAGGTGTCAGCAACTTCTTTAAGGAACTTCCCATAAAGGCCCCTCACGAGTGTGTCCCGTCGGTGCGAATCACACATCCACGCTGCCTGTGAAGGCATGGCTTCATGCTAAGGAGATGCTTGCGCCATCGACGGTGCATTGCCGCCTTTGCAATACAACAGAGACAATTGACCAGTGTTTTATTCTGTGCATTGAAGCTATATTCTTCTGGGAGATTTTACAACGAACAATTAAGAAGGACATTGACATTACATCCTACAGTATCCGTTTTTTGCCTGTGGAGAAAAACTGTGTGGTGACATATGGTCTATTTATGTCGCTGGGACTATTTAGTCTCTGGAAGAGCCGCATGATGGACCGCCACGCCGAATCACCACGGTCGCAGAAATATTTGTTTCGTGAACAATGCGCTTTGGTGCGGGGAGTATATGCTTCCCTGCAAGAGTCGCCTAGCTGGCTCCCCTATATGGGTGCATGTGTGTGCCTCCCAGACTTTTGATGTTTTGGAAAAAGGGGTCATGCAGGGGTAAGGTGGCCTGGTGTTTTGTGGCGTAAGCGTGCTTAGACTTTTCTTTTCGGCACTATTTCCATGCACTAAAGAAAAAAAGAAGTATCGCGGCGGAGTGGCAGCGTCCCGGTCCCGCACGCCGGCGGCTCGGGTTCGATTCCCACCTATAGACCCTAGTTTTCTCTTTTGCGCTCTACAATCAGTACCATTTACGGAGGACACATTTTGCGGACAGGTGACCTTGAACTGAGCCATCTAAAGCTTTCGCATTAAAATCTCGCTTTGGTTCTAGTGGTATGTGGAGAGTAACGTCCCGAAGCCGCACACGGGCCGTGATGGGCGACGTCGCGTGTGGTGGCGGGCTCCGGATTAATTTCGATTATCTGGTGTGGTTTAACCTTTGAGCCCTTGATTTTTAATTTGGTCGTACATTTTTTTGGTGCGTGTTTTTACAATGCCTAAGGCTCCATAACCATGTAGTAAAAAATTATAACTCGTGGCGCAAGTATTACTTTACTTACAGGTGTGGTAAATCTGCCTCAGTAACGGAAGAAAATACTATTAATTTTTAATACAACAGTTCCTCCGGGATCCCTGTTGCTATCGGCATCGCTGCTCACGCATTTACATTGAGCTGTGCGGTCTAAGGAAGAAGCAGCACCATGGTAGACGTGAAGTTAAGAAGCGGAGGTATAGTAAATTTGTAGGCTTATATTCACTAACCATTTGTGCTTTTGCGCTCAGGGTTTTAAATGTTTTGTGAAACGCCTATCCAAGGTCATATGCCCGTCGTAAATATTATTCAATGCGCAGGCGCTGCTCTTGAACGCATTTTTGACATGTACGATTTTGACACCATGGCTCAACGGCTGCCAGCGGCGGCCATTCAGTGATGATAGGTGATATTTGTAGAAGGGAATCTGCTACCATTTTTGCGGATGCGCCTTTATTAGTATGCTTGTTGGACTGCTGACATGAATGTTCATCGGAGCAAATGGTCGAAATCTTCAGATTAGCTTTCTGGTGAACTGATCATGACGATGGATTTTTATGGCGCAAGGGCATCTATGGCCAAAAAGCGCCATGGCACAAGGTATTTTCAAATTCTCAAGGTGGGGTCAAAGACCCATTCCCCAAGCATTTCACCCTAAATAAGCCGAGCACCAGACCAGGGGAAAGCTTGTACCCATTGTATCACCGGTGGGTACCCGGCGGCACTGGGGATCGAACCCCGCACCTCCCGCATGCGAGGCGGATGCCCAACCACTTGGCAACCTCTGCGGTATCTTTTTGATGAACTGGAAGATGGAAATTTTCGCTATCATACAAGGTGAATGTTTGGATGTCGACGAACAGCAACCTAAACAGAGGAACAGTGAAAAAAAATAAATAAATGTGTGCCCCGCCGCGGTGGCTCAGTGGTTACGGCGCTCGACTACTGATCCGGAGTTCCCGGGTTCGAACCCGACCGCGGCGGCTGCGTTTTTATTGAGGAAAAACGCTAAGGCGCCCGTGTGCTGTGCGATGTCAGTGCACGTTAAAGATCCCCAGGTGGTCGAAATTATTCCGGAGCCCTCCACTACGGCACCTCTTCTTCCTTTCTTCTTTCACTCCCTCCTTTATCCCTTCCCTCACGGCGCGGTTCGGGTGTCCAACGATATATGAGACAGATACTGCGCCATTTCCTTTCCCCCCAAACCAATTATTATTATTATTATTATTATTATTATTATTATTATTATTATTATTATTATTATTATTATTATTATTATTATTATTATATTATTATTATTATTATTATTATTATTATTATAAAATAAATGCACGCCTGACCTTGCGCTTTTATTCCTTTTTTTCTCTGCCGCTCTCCTCCGCATGTGGGCATCGGCAGTGAATGCAAGAAGCGACCGTGGTATTCGCACTGCAACTCGCGCACCGCCGCTCGTGCAGCACGTGTGACGCACTCGATACTGGGAGCAGTGCAGCGTGTTTGGCGGCTTTCTTGTGAAAGCATACACGGTGTGCTCACAAACAGCTTCTGCTCTCTCCCCGGCCGAGAGATATCCGCAACGCATAAGACTTGGGATGAGAGGAAATTTCTTGTCACCTGTAGAGAACAGCAATTGATCAAGATACGACAGATTATCTTCCAGTTTATGAATTCTTTTATAGTAAACAGCTGGTTTGAAAACAGGCGCAAACCAGATGCACTGAGCCTCGCGCAAGCTCAGAACTTAGACGTGCCGAGCTCCGCGCTGGGCGTTACGGAAAGCGCATCATGATGCTCGATAGACGAGGGCGTTACAGATTTGGGGAAAGCCATCTTGTCCACAGCCCCCTTCAAGGAAGGCTATGCAAGTTTTCAACATGTGTGTTGTTGACGCGACATACACAAGCTGGAACGCAATTCTGTCCGCAACAAGAATGAGGAGGTATGATACAAAACTCAAGGTAAACAGGAGAGAGCGGCGTCTTTTGTGACAACTGCAAGATCCATCTATCCCTTACAGAGTAAAAAAAGCTTCTTTAGAGTTCCCTACACTGGAAAACAAGAAATTTTTCCGTTCATTTTTTTGTTGTCGATTGCGGTAACCAAAACAGTTCCTTTCGCATTTTACACCCACTGAGCCCTGATGCCCGATTTTGACACCATACCTGTAAATCAATACTTGCGCCACGAGTTCTAATTTTTTACTACATGGTTATGGAGCCTTAGGCATTGTAAAAACACGCACCAAAAAAATCTACGACCAAATTAAGAAATCCAGGGCCGAAAGGGTTAAAGCGTGTGTGCGGGGGGGGGGGGGGGGGGTGGAGAGGAGCGAAAGCAACACGAAAAGCAGGTAAACCAAACAAGAAAATTATCGCGCGATCACACAATATGATGCGACAAATGTGCGACCACAGGGTGTCGATCATCTCGCCTCCGCTTGTGCTTAGCGTTATCTACGCGTTGCTTCAAATTCGGCTGCTCGTCACCGCTGAATCCTGGCGTCTTGCTCTTCCCGCTACCCGCCGCGGTGGCTCAGTGGTTAGGGCGCTCGACTACTGATCCGGAGTTCCCGGGTTCGATCCCGACCGCGGCGGCTGCGTTTTTATGGAGGAAAAACGCGAAGGCGCCCGTGTGCTGTGCGATGTCAGTGCACGTTAAAGATCCCCAGGTGGTCGAAATTATTCCGAAGCCCTCCACTACGGCGCCTATTTCTCTCTTTCTTCTTTCACTCCCTCCTTTATCCCTACGGCGCGGTTCAGGTGTCCAACGATATATGAGACAGATACTGCGCCATTTCCTTTCCACCAAAAACCAATGATTATTATTGCTCTTCCCGCTGTCGCTTTAGTCTCCGCAATTCGGCACGCCGAGCTGTCGCAACGTCTTCGCTATTCGAGGTACCGGGAAAAGCATCCATCGAAGACGCAAGCTCGAACAAGACTGAGCGTGAGACGTCAGTGGAGAGATGCAACGAACCAAATCGGTTTGCTCTTCTTTCCATGCACAGTGAACACCATCTCTTCGCCATCCCGCTCTGCCTGGTAGGACGCTCTGCTAGACTCTAGCGCAACCGACCAGCTGAGATCGACCGGGTCAGGCGAGAAGCGGAGGCCAGAGGGCTCCCGGACCGCTGGTGTGCTGGGGCAGTGCAAGAGGGATTTCAATAAAAGTTTGTTCCTCCTCCTCCTCCTCCCATCGGCGCTTCCTCTTCGCATTCCTGCGCTGGAAATCCGTCGTGAGGTTTAGTTCAGTTCTACCTCACTAGAGGCGCTGGGCTGGTTCACATAGTGTAGAACTACATCGATACTGGAAAAGCCAGATCAGGAAGGAAGCGTTTTATGATAACTCAAGAGGCAGTGCCCTACTCCTTGAAGCTACAGGTCAGGGTGTCTTAGAAGGCGCAGCTGCAAAAAGAAATTTAACGAAGAAGTAGAAACAATAGAACACCTCATTCTAAAATGTGATGGTATCCATCCCGATGTCGATGCAGGCACAGTCACTCTTCCTGAGGCCCTAGAGTTTCGAGATAACAATAGTCGTGTAAATAAATCTGCGGTGGAAATTAGCAAAAAGCGATTGGAAGATTGGTGGCTCAAAACCAGAGAGGAGACATAAGGTTAAAAGAGTAGGAAGACGTATTTTAAAGAAAATGGTGAGTTTTAATAACAACTTACAGCACAGTTAAACAAAAATGAAGGGGAAAAAAGCTGAGCATGGTGGCAACTGCCATCAACCCGTTTCAAAAAGGACGCTCCTACCTTCCATCCCGATGGTTAACAGGGGCACCACACTATCGCAACTTTCGCGACAGAGGGTCATAATGCTGCCGCATTAGAACGGACAAGCAAGCAATCAAGAAAATTTATTGCCGAAGCAAAACGAGGACTTCAGTACAATGCACATTCCTTAAGAATATGCGTCACTGGATGCAGTGGTAGCAATATTACGTGACAGTTTATTCCAAATTCTCAAAGCGAAGAGACCCGGCCGCGCCATCGCGCCTCCGAGTGCGCGGCCCGGCCCCCGACTCGATGGCATTGAGCTCACGCCGCAACGTATAGACGTGCGCAGGCTTGTAACTATAATGTACTAGTAACGGAGCGATCAAGCGGTCATTTTCATATCAAACGCGGCGAAAGTTTCAGCAACTACTGCGTTTCATGGCCAGTGCTTGCGCTGAAGCGAAGCTGCACAGAAATAAAAGCAAGGAACTAGCACACTGCCCTTTGCAGATAATTGTGCACTCTGATTTGTTCCGCAGCACGCTGCTCTAAACAAGTCTACTCACGAATGTATGTACAGGGTTGTTCAAAAGTTCCCAGGCCACAGGGTCTGATCTTCATCGCTACATCCTGGCAATTAAGATGCCGATAAAGCTATCGAGGTTCTAATAGGCTAGAGCGATACTTCCTATATAACCTCTACAGATATTTTGAGCTTCGAAGGTATCGTAACTGTCCGACAATGCTACTCAAAAGCAAAACCCTGTGGCCTCGGAACTTTTGACCGACCCTGTACATATCAAGGACGTTGCTTGCTCGACTGAAGTGTTGGTCACACGTAAACACACTTGCGGTTCAGCTAATAATAATAATTGGTTTTTTGGGGGAAAGGAAATGGTGCAGTATCTGTCTCATATATCGTTGGACACCTGAACCGCGCTGTAAGGGAGGAGCTAAAGGAGGGAGTGAAAGCAGAAAGGAAGGAAGAGGTGCCGTAGTGGAGGGCTCCGGAATAATTGAACCGCGCCGTAAGGGAAGGGATAAAGGAGGGAGTGAAAGCAGAAAGGAAGGAAGAGGTGCCGTAGTGGAGGGCTCCGGAATAATTCAGCTTGCTGAATTGTAATTCAAACACACGACGGCCGAAAGCGGAACCATCGCGAACCATTTTAATTAGCTGTCAGTGTTTCAGCGTTGTGCAACCCGATACGTGCCTGCATTGTTCTGACTTACCCGCCTTGTGGGAACACTCAACGGTGGCGTCTTCATATCGCTAAAAACGTCCTGGAGGGGGAGGGGGGGGGGGCGACGATAGTGCATGGTTCCGCTTGCACCGATGTTGCTTTCACCGTGGAGGTTTGCAGACACAGGTCGGCGGTACCCACTTTGTCATTGGTTGTGTATTTTACGCTGACTAATGCAAAGTGTTTAGCTAAAACTAAGCGCTCATCCTTTTGATGAAAAAACGTGACTCAGTCGCGCAATCAAGGAAACTTGTTAATGCATTCAGGCTGATCACAGACGCGGAGTCCTCTTTACGGTTATCATCTTGATTCGACCGCGGCGCCGCGAATAGTTTGCGAAAAAAATGTCCAATATTCGCTCGGACCCCGACGTGTGAATGACGTGCTAACTCCACTTTTCCCCCACAGCGGCCTTGTGCATTTCCGTCCAAAGAGTCAAGGACCTTCAATGGATCTCGCCATAGATTACGGCATTCTAACGAAAGAGGCGCTACACTCTAAACAGAAAGGAGCAAAAAGTGAGTGAGCTGCCCTCTAGCGCGCTCTCTCCAATAAAAGGGAGTGCGCCAGAGGATAGCTTACTCCCTTTTTACTCCCATATAGGCGTATTATGCACTTTCACAAAAACGGAGATTTTATAACGCAGAAAAAGCAAAAGAAAAAATGACGAGCGACCATGCGGTGTGCGTAGATTGACGACAAATTGACTGTGACTTTCCGCTTCTGTATTTTCGCTCTTGCAAAGATCGCCTTCCCACTGCATCTTTGAGTATGATTTAGCCGTCGCTCTTGCGTTCCACTGCAGTTGCAGCGCTAAACAGTTGTTCCTGACGCCTTTCCCGCATCGCATCAGCAGCGGCTTCTCGGGGTCTTGCTCTTCCCTGTGCTGCTGTCGCCAGAGCCGCTGCGTTTCGGTTCACCGACCGCGCTGGACTGCCACCTCGTTTTCGGTTATCGAAACGCCAGCAGTCTGCATTGCGCACGTCCGTACGCTACGAAAGCCAGAGGAGAAATGAGCTGGCACGGGACGGCGATGACGTATGCAACGCACACGCAACCGGTGACGTTATATGGCGAGCCAATCCGGGCGCAGCACGCGTTTTAGCGCGCACTCCTGCGGCGGCGGCGCTTGTTGAGTTGCAGTCCCGCTAGGAGCGCTATAGAGTGGTGCGCTTCCTCCTCTCCATTTTATTTCCTCCTCGCACTCCACGCCGAGGCTTCATACGCAGACCCGGCGTTTTCTCGGAAAGATGGATATACTGCTAACGCAGTCAAAATGAAATACAGGTGTTACCATCACCGCCCGATGCCGCAAGTACACTGCATGCGTTGGCACAGTTTTCTACACGAAT
This sequence comes from Amblyomma americanum, assembly GCA_030143305.2. Lineage (NCBI taxonomy): Eukaryota > Metazoa > Arthropoda > Arachnida > Ixodida > Ixodidae > Amblyomma > Amblyomma americanum. The sequence continues at coordinate 16,339 of JARKHS020024760.1, read as the reverse complement.
GCTGGAGGCTAGCCTACACCGTCATGCACTTCGAAAATCTGATCACGGGTTTGAATCCTGTGGTGGAATAATTTATAAACGCAATTTTCTGAGCAACAAATGCGCCTTTTGTTGCCGGACAAATATCACATACCCAGAAAGAGCCATTTCACTGATTTTTATTAAGAACAAAAATTGGATAGGATTGCCCTCACTGTCTCTTAAAGGGCAACCGAAGAGGTTTTACAATTAGATTGAGTTTAAAAGGACCTAATGTGTGAAACATGTAGGTAAAGTCTGCGGAATTGTTTTGCGCTAACATTTGTAATGGTGGCGTAATCGCCGTATAAAGCGGCATCGGCGTTCAGGCTTTTCCGCACTGCACAGTGACGGGGAGGGCCCGATGATGACGTCACGTACGACGGCGCTACGTTTCCAGCGAAGAAACGGTTGTGTCATGGACGAAAACCAACGCCATCGGAGGTGAAGCTCACGAAGCTTGTTTCGGGGCATCGGACGACGCATAGCAGCATGCAGGCAAAGGCAGCGGACGTCTGAAATTCCGGCGAAATTGACGTCGCAGCGAGTTTCCCCGCATTCACGAACGCAGTGAGGAGAAGCCTAAATGAACATCGTCACGGATTTAATCGACGATTACGTCACCATTATAAAAGCTAGTGCAAAATATACTGTATGCTTTACATAAGAAACTTCAGAGATTCGAAGTCTTGGACAACTTCGAACTCTCAGGAAACCATTTCAGTGAACGCTGAATTTTAAGGCATTTTTTTTCGGCGCAACGGAAAGCTTGCTACGCTGCTCGATTCCGCGCCCGCCACGGTTGCTCAGTGGTTAGGGCGCTCGGCTACTGATCCGGAGTTCCCGGGTTCGAACCCTACCGTGGCGGCCGCGTTTCGATGGAGGCGAAACGCAAAGGCGCCCGTGCGCTGTACGATGTCAGTGCACGTTAAAGATCCCCAGGTGGTCGAAATTATTCTGGAGCCCTTCACTACGGCACCCCTTTCTTCCTTTCTTCTCTCAGTCCCTCCTTTATCCCTTCCCTTACGGCGCGGTTCAGGTGCCGCCGATATGCGAGGCAGATAGAGCGCCACTTCCTTTCCCCAAAAGCCAATTGCAATTTCGATTCCGCAACTGTTTTGTTAACCCGCAGCGGTGGCTCAGGGCGCTCGACAACTGATCCGGAGTTCCCGGGTTCGAACCCGACCGCGGCGGCTGCGTTTTTATGGAAGAAAAACGCTAAGGCGCCATTGTCCTGTGCGATGTCAGTGAACGTTAAAGATCCCCAGGTGGTCGAAATTATTCCGGAGCCCTCCACTACGGCACCTCTTTAATCCTTTCTACTTTCACTCCCTCCTTTATCCCTTCCCTTACGGCGCGGTTCAGGTGTCCAACGATATATGAGACAGATACTGCGCCATTTCCTTCCCCCCCCAAAAAAAATTAAAAAAAACTGTTTTGTTAGAAACGCTGTAGATTTTTACCGAGAATATTCCAATCAGTGCATGCGCCCGTTTTTACGCATCCGATGTCGGAAACACGTCGGATAAACGGCGGCAGAAATGGTGTACCATAAACTAATATAAATCTCACCCGCCAAACAGTAATCAGAGATATTTATATAGAGTACCGTGAATTTCAGTTGTCACACCCAAAGCTGTAATACGGCGCACTGATGTACTCCTCGTTGAAGGAAGTTTTAGTGTACCATGATTGCCCCTCCATCTAAGACAGGCAAAACACTAAAACACTGTGGCGCCGTAGTGACGAAAGCTAAAAACGCTTCGTCGGCGATGCGAATGAAGCGTTGCTTTTCATCGAAGGGCGCACTGGCAAGAGCATAAACCCGAAATAGAAAATTGAAAATTGGTTTTTGAGGAAAGGAAATGACGCAGTACCTGTCTCACATATCGGCCGACACCTGAACTGCGCCGTAAGGGAAGGGATAAAGGAGGCAGTGAAAGAAGAAAGGAATGAAGAGGTGCCGTAGTGGAGGGCTCCGGAATAATTTCGACCGCCCGGGGATCTTTAACGTGCACTGACATCGCACAGCACACGGGCGCCTTTGCGTTTCGCCTCCATCGAAACGCGGCCGCAGCGGTCAAGTTCGAACCCGGGAACTCCGGATCAGTAGCCGAGCGCCCTAACCACTGAGCCATCGCGGCGGGTGAATAGAAAAATTGGTTTTGGGGAAAGCAAATGGCGCAGTATCTGTCTCAATATCGTTGGACACCTGAACCGCGCCGTATGGGAAGGGATAAAGGAGGGGGTGCAAGAAGAAAGGAAGAAAGAAGTGCCGTAGTGGAGGGCTCAGGAATAATTTCGACCACATGGGGATCTTTAACGTGCATGTTGTCAGCACGAACGACAATATAATAATCATAAGTTAATAATCATAAGATAATCTAAAAATCATATAGTCAATCATAAGTTGCATGGTGAATAAAACAAAAGTGCAAAAGTTCATTAAGCAACAGCTCTTGCAACATGTATGTAATGAAATGGAAAGCAAAAATAAAAATGAGAAAACTTAGAACAAATAAAAATAAATAATTAAAACACAAAATGGCAGAAAACCAAAGCAATGAAAAATGGAGAGAGGGAGAGGACAGGGAAAGGCTTTTGCATTTTCGCTCATAAGCAGACTTAAGTGCGATCTGATTTGAAGAAAATAGCGCCAGAGCATGCAAACCACGAAAAGACAAGGACGTGGTTTGCATGCTCTGGCGCTATTTTCTTCAAATCAAGTATGCACCAACTCGCCCAAAAAGAAGTGATTAAGTGCGATCCTGTAATTTTTTTGCTTCAAGAGTAAGTCCGCTACCCGACACATTGCTCGCTTTCTATCCCACATTCATCGAGACTTCGATCTTCTCAAAATGCGTGAGGACAGCAGATTATCAAAAAATCCCACGTGTGATCAGCACAACATTACAATGTCAGCGCGCCTTCGGTGGTCCTCAGCACTAAAGAAGCCGAAATGGCCACGATAGATATCACGTGAGACGTCTGAGCATTGTTACGGACGGAGAACGCCAACATGCCAAGAATGTTCAAGCGACTGGGAGTCATCAATCGACAGATGCTTCAGGGAGCCGTCGGCGTGGCTGCGGCGCCACGAATGCAGGTGGTGGCGTCAACGAGGGACCCCCCTGTCGTTTACGGGGGTGAAATGGACATCCGCTGTCTGGGAACATTTCTCGGGACCGTGGTTCTCATTAGTTCACGGCGCCGGACCCACCCGTGACGCTAAGACCTCGTTTTCCCCTAGGTGTCGGCGGAGGCGACAGCCAGCGCGGTGCTGCAAGTGAGTCACGACAGGCGCGGCTATGTTTGATTAAGCCAACGACGCCGGAATGCTCGTGCTTCGGAAAAGACCTCGTCCTTCCCTAAGTGGAACCATCTGCGCAAGTGCAGCGGCGGCCTTTCGTTCCACGGAGCGCTGTGCAGTGCAGGTGAATGACCTTCGTCGCCGATTGGGCCCCCATTCGGGCTTTTCATCACTGCTGCAGGGACATCACGGACTATAACTTGCCAGAAGTGGCGAGAGTGTGTTGTTGGGGGCGTCCTGGTAGGCGGATCCTAAAGGCTGGACGCGTGATCGACATCACAGTGATTGGACACATTTTTAATGAACTAAATTCCCCAACTAGGGACCTGGGGACAGGGAACCCTATTTAAGCAGCAATCTGGCATGTGATCATCCCCCTATCCTCTCTTCCTGTCCCCTCACCTCTTTCATTTCATTTCTCCATCCTGCCTGCTATCCTTTATTTCCGCTGCCCCAGCTCAGGTGCTTCAGTATCGGTGGCATATGCCGGGCTAGCAAAAATCCGTTCCTTACTTTTTACTATTATTTTAATTAAAAAAACCACTACCACCACCACCATGTGATCAACCAGCTCCCGATTCACTCTTTTGAGCTCTGTAAAAATGTAAACCCTTTCCAGTCTCTCGATCTCCACATCGAAGCCCATCTCGTCTCTTCGTCTCCCCATAGCAGCAGACTCCCGATCCGAAACCCGTGGACCTCGGCTTGGCGAGAGGCGGCCCCGGAAAACCAGGAGCCCAGCGGTGGGATAGAAGCCCCATCTCTAACAGCATGCCTGCATTTTAGCGGTAGATACATCCATGCGACTTTGTTTTTATTATTGTGTTCCGCTTTCATTCTCTCGTTTACAACGTAGCAGTTTCTAATTTGATGGTCATAGTTTGTGTCCTTCCTTTTTGTCTGCGAAAGGACACCGATAATGTTCAAGAATTGTTTTTTCAAGAACATGGCACAGCATAAACATCGCTACACCGCCCAGTAGTCATCCCGCTACACACCCCATTAACCGTTCCTGCAAGAGTCAGTGACCCGTTAGCCGTTAATCAGGTCATGGTCATGGCGGCGCCACTTGCAGGCGGGCGAACTCGTTTGCGACCCAGTTGCCGTTGCAGTGGTCTTTTTGTTTTAACAGCGTTCATAAATTAATAATTTTTCTGTTCAAAACTAGTTAATTGTTAGAAGTAACCTGCTAAAATCCATACACTGTTTAAAAAAATGTCGTTGTCGTGACGTAATAGCTTTAGAGAGCCAATCCGGAGTCGTTCTTTTGTGATGATCCTGCGCTGCCCGCGCCGGCGCCACTTTAAAATATACGCAGTGACTGCGAGACCGCAAGACTGCAGTAATGTATGGGGTGTTATGGTGACTATTCGTTTGCCCCGATATGAGAGCTTGACGTGCGTTGTCGATGCTTGCAGCCTGCGTGCTGCTACGGAACAGTACGTCAGGAAAGCAGCGAAGCCGTCCCACCCGTGCACGGGCGCCACAGCGGCGCCATGAGCTCGAGCTCCACGTCGACGGGCCCGCCAAAACAGTGGCGTTCGCTCGCTGCGTGGGCGTTGTCATCAGTCGTCGTCGTCGTCTAACTCGTCCCTTAGCTCAAACTTTTTGAAAAGCGGCCTCAGTGACCAGTCCCGTCGTCGCGCTGAGCAGTCGCCGCATGGACAACCTGTGCAGACGGGGTAAGCACCGTGTGCTGATCGCACGCATTTGCCGTGCCCCTCTGAAACTCCCATTGTTGCAGTTGCGACGTTTGAGCACTCACTCTTCGCCATTGCTTATATCGAAAAAACGATACCTCCGGCACTTGCATTTTCCATCTGCCTCGCTATAGACAGTAGCGAACGGAAAGCGACTCCTAATGTTGCACGACCGCTCGGATACGCATTCCGTTATGGCAGCATGCTAGTAGCACTGTGAAAGTCGCCAATATGGCGACGTCATGCTTCGCATGCTTCGTGTCCAGGAACGGCGCCGGAAAATTTGTACTAGGGTGGCGTGCAAAATAATTTGTAATCGAGGGGGCGGGGCACGAGGCAGGCATGGTGCCTCAGTGGATGTGGTGCGGCTCGCCAATTTTCGAGGTAACGATCGCCACCCTTCGCCTCCCCTTGGCGCCTTCACTGTTCGTGTGGAAAAGCGCACGGCCACTGCGAGAGCTCACCTGTGCAACGAACAGCATGCATGGCGCGCATCTTTGGGCGTGTCTGTAACCATGGGCAGTCATGCACCTTTACAGCGACGTCTGCCGTACTCAGTGGCAATCAACTCTGTACATCGAGCGCATTTTTATACTTTTTTTCGTATACCTGTGTTCGCATTGCGTTTTTATCTGACTGCAGCACGAAAAACATATAATAAACCCCTTTGTTTGCTATATGCCTCGATCTGAAGCTAGATATATTAGTCTGAGGCATATCGGCATGCATGGATTGCAGAAGCAGCAGATAGGTGTGCGCAGGTAACCTCTGATAGCCTGTCGCAGCCTAACTATTCTTGGACGGCCTGTCTCGGAGCAGTTTACTGCTGCCTCTATGGTGTTGCGTTGCTCAGAGAAAATCGAAGAAATATTCTCCCTGCTGAACCGCTGGCTTGTTCGCGCAAAAATTTCGCACGGATCTACGTGGCAGTTGCAATTTTTATTTATACTACGTTTTGGTCGGGTACGTACTTGCGTGAATCGGTGAGAATTAATCGAAAGTCTGCATCGTATCTGCCGATGCCGAAAAAAAAAGACTGCTGCGCAACAGCTCTACTGGTAGCGTCATCTCTTGCCCCCGAAAGGTTGGAGAGCGCCCTTCACGTGTCGCGACGTTCGTCTGCTGCTTCCAGTACACCGCCTGCAAAACCGCCTTTTTTTTAGTCCTGCATCGTCGCCTCAAGTGGAAATGTCCAAATGGGGTTCTTTCTGGTCCCATTTCAAATGGTTTATTGGCTCATTTGGTTGGTGTCCTACAAGGACACGACCAGTTGGTGTCTTGCAAGGACCATTTCAACCGGCAGAGAACGAGAAGGCTTCCTTCTGGGACCAGATCAAACCATTAGAAACCAGCAGAATCCCATTAACAAATTTTCACCTGTGGCATACGGTGCGGATTTCCGATAAATTCTCGCCAATTCAGGCAAGTGCTCGACCAATACGTACTATAAAACAAAAATTACCCCAATATATACCACCTCTGTGTGATGATGCTGATGAAAATACTTCAATTGGGACTAAATTTGGTGGTCGGTCCCCCCATTCAGGGAGTACTGCGTTAGATCTTGCAGCCATTTTTTAGCCTTTTCGGTCATCTCCTGCTGAATCCTTTCGGGTCTAAGCTGGACAGCATATCCCAATGTTTAATCGTTTGATATTTTTCATTTCTGTTTCTGTTCATGCCCATGCCATATGGCATAGGTCTAAGCCCAAACATTTCCTCATTTCAGTCCATGAGCTTGTGATGTATTGTAAGCACCAGCAGCCCCAAGGATGCATTTACGCCCACCAAGACAAGAAATTTTACATAGGAGAACTGTGCAGAACTGCAGTTTTTTAATAAAAGAAATCAAAGAAATACTTGGTTCAAATGGACCCCCCCCCCCCCCCCAGCTGCCCCCTCCAGAAGTAACCCATAAATTTCCACCCCTGAACAGCTGCGTAAAATTAAGACACACATTATGGTGGGTACAATACTTGTGTAGCTGCTTTTTAATTGTATACAAGACAATACACAATATTTTTCCCGTGCAGAAGTTTCCGGAAAACGGCGAGAAGCCGCAAGGAACCCAAGCCATCCATTGAAAGCACAAAGAGGAAGCAACCGCTGGAAGTGAGCCCGTCTCAAGAAGCAGCTGCAAAGAAGGCTTTTCCTGGCAGGTCTGAAGAGTCACAGAGTTCAGCAGAATCAGATTATGCCACCCCTCCTAGCAGTGTCACAGGGGCACTTCAGCAGGCATCTGGTCTTGAAGGCACCAGACCATGGCTTCGCAGTCCCTTGGAGAGTTCAACTGCAACACCTGATAAGTCTCCACAGAAGTCCCTGCGTCATGAAGAAAGCACTGCAGACCTTCGTCAAAGAATGTCTGCTTCACCTGCGCCAACATCGGAGCGTGGTCAAAGTGTCAGGAAGAGTGCACATGAGCCAAAGTCGCCTGAGGGGCCCAGAAGGCACGATACTTCAGGTCCGCAGCCACCCGAAACACCTCGGAGAGCACTTCAGGAGCCTTCTCATCATGAAAAAGCAGCGTCGATGCCTCGTCGAATTACTCGCGCCTCAGCGGCTGCAGCATCACGGAGTGTTCAGGGCGTCGAAGGGAGTACACCCAGAGCAGAGCCTGTTCGCAGGCGCCGGGAACGCCAAATTAATGGCTCCGGGGCACCTGCTGAAAGCTCGAGAAAACAGGCAAGTGGCACATTTATAGTACACAGACAGGTTGATAAGTTGGCTCTGTGAAATACAAAAAGTAGATGCACAGTAGTACATCTTCTGCTTCTCGGCAAGAAAATATATTTAAAATGCGGAGCCGCGGTGTTGTGTCATACGTCAGCACGTGTACTTCCTGCGCAAGTCATTGCTTTGTGGTTGGAAACTTCCACTGACACTTAGAGGTTTGAATACTTGTGATGAAGAGCATATCAACAGCGAGGTGTAGAGCTGTAGTTTGTGTCGTGATAACTGTTGCGGTCTTCGTGCACGCCTGTCAGCAAGAGAGACCTCCAGCCCTTCTGTTTCAAACTATGTTTGCACCCTCATGTGACGATGTTTTTACTGATCAGTGCAATTTGAACTGACTGAAGCATTAAACAACAAAGAATATCAACACCCTGATCAGCTTGACTGCTATTGCAGTTTAGTACAGGATGGCAGATATGGGCTCTTGGCCTTTTGCTGTGGTTGCACAGAGTGAACAGCCCATCCGAATGATGTCTTTGTTGCCACCTTATTTTGCCACAAAAGGTGAGCGGGATCAAACAAATAAGAGTTGGCAAGTTAATTCAGGGGCTGCTGACCCCTACACTGCCACTAATTGCAGAACAGCAGGTGCAATGTCATGATTGTTGCACTGACTAACTGTCACACTAATTCATTTCAATAGAAAAAAGAAAACGTCGACCAAAGGTTTGTGTCAGAACAAGTCGTCCTTTTTTCTGTTGAAATAAATTACTACGCGACCAGACGAGATTTTGTCAGACCTTAGATTTAATTGTCACGCTATAAGGACATAAATCTTTTCTTGCAGCAGGCACAAAAACTGGAAGGATGCTGTGCACACTGGCTTTGGGTGGGCAAACCAGAAAGCAAAATCCAGCCATGTATATCATATTTCTGAAGTTCAGGCATATATAGGTTAATAACCCCAAGTTTCACAGTCTGTAAAAGGACATTCAGGACAATAAGCATATTTCTGTTACCTTCGCATCTGTAGCTTATTGCATCTTAGCAACGGACAACCTTTCCAAACATTCTAATGTCAGTTCTTGACAAATTAATATGGAATAAAAATATCTGCTATAAAAAAATAACTGATGCCTTGTTACAAGAAGGAGAGCGAAGGCAGACATGCAAGGAATGGAGAAGTAAAGATAAAGAACAAGATGAATCACGCTGACAGGATCGTTGCAAACTTCAGGCCTAAAAAATTGACCACAAGAAATCTTTATCACAATAATCAAGGCACTTACTGGTCACAAGTGGCACATACAGGAACTAGCCTCCTAATAAATTTTTGTAGGCAAACGGCGCTTTTTATCTCTATATTCATACACTACCGCACCAGCTGAAATTTCACTTCTCCCATGTTATGAAGAGTGCCCTAAAGCTTTCATTTTTTTGTGTAACATCCATCACACGCCCCATGCCTCTCTCTAGTGCTCATATCTTGTTTAGTGAAATGCTAGAGGCCCATGTACTCTGTGATGTCACTGAACGTTAGAGAAACCCAGGTGATCAGAATTATCCGGAGCTCTCCAGTACGGCTTCCCTCATAACCTCAGTTGCTTCAGGACTTTAAACCCCATAAAGCAAATGCAAACAAATAATATCATGTTTACTCAAATACAGGTTTGCATGAACATACGTCACTATAATGAACAAATTCTGAAAGGTGCGTACATGGTTTTGTTGGTGTCTGTTCTCGTGCAGGAAGTCATTTACCAAGATGAACTCAATGACTGTCAGAGAATGTTAGCGTTTCAAGATAGCTGGCCAGCAGCTGAAGTTTAGTGTGAGCTCTCCAAAACCTGAAGGTATCGCACTTCACTTGAGCAAACTGATCGCTGTACAACACAGACAACTTGAAGTTCACAACAAATGAGCTCGCCCTATGCTTTCGTAGACTGTAAAATTCAACTATTATAAGCACACAATGTACAACCGGCGGCAAAATAAGCCTGGGCATGCGACAGGCGGCTAGAATCAGATAAAACTGCATCGCCACGCCGTCTCACGTTGCACTTCAGGGGTCGAGACATTGCAGTCCGCGTGCACGTCCTTTCATACTAGCAGCCCTGTCTTTTTTTCTCGCCTGCAGTGAACTAGTTAATTGCATGCAGCATTTGGCGGTAGGGGTCGCTTTCTTTATTCAGAGCATAACGCTAGCAGTGCCGCGGACGCACGTCAAAGTGCAAGCGTGAGGTAGCGAATAAAGAGAGCGGCCCCTACCGCCGAACGCTGCATGCAATCAGCTAGTCCACCGCAAGCGACAAAAAAGATACGGCTGAGAGCATGAAAGGACGCGCACGCATACTGCAATGTCTCGACACCGGAAGTGCTACTTCAGATGGTGCAGCGATGCAGTTTTATCCGATTCTGGCCACCTGTCGCATGCCCCGACTTATTTTGCTGTCGGTTGTACCTCCTTTACCAACTGACCTTTATGTTCTGCAATCCAGAGGTCATAAGTGCATTTTACTCTTTGGTTCTTTCATTCTTGAGGAACTTGAGGGATGCGTGCTTAAATGTGTTGATTCATTTACACTTCTTTCTGCAGGATGCGCAAAAGAAACCGGTGAAGAAACGTACAGGGTACAGAGTGCTTCAAGTTATTATCCGTGAACAGAAGTCTACGCGATGTATCATCCCAAGGCTGCCATTTGCTAGAGTTGTGCGCGAGATACTGTGGAAAATCACCGGTGAAGAGTTCAAGATGCAAAAGATCGCCCTTCAGGCACTTCACGAGGCCAGTGAAGCAGTGATTGTGGCTCTCTTGGAAGGGTCCACCATACTGGCTCGACATGCTCGGCGAATTACTGTCATGAATAGGGATCTAGCTGTTTTGCTAGCCGTTATAAGAAGCTATGGCAGTTTGCAGCGTTCCTTGGATTAGGGATGTGATCGCTTGTTATTTTTTTATATATTGACTTGAGAAGCTGTAGCTCACCAGTGCTGGTTTTACTGCAGGTATACACTGTATTTTAATTGCTTGCTTTCATAATTTTTAAGTGTTCTTTGCATAAAAATTATTTCACGCCTTTTAGCTTGACAAGTACGGACTGACTCCTGCTGTAAACCGGGTGCCTCAGATCTAAGCAATAAGTGTAAAGCCAATGCATATCCCCTCATTTCTTTCAATGTACACAGGAATTCTTGTCATGACAACTGTTTGGCTTAGTGTATTCTTTTAAAGAGCTCCAGTGTATATTCACTTATTTTATTTCATCAATTTTATCGGCTGGAAGCATTTTAATGCCTATATTTTTACTATCCTATAGACATTGAACTTGGCGCTTATGAACTGACTTATCCAGTAAACTGGATGCATAAGATTCAAACCATAAAAAATATGAAACCAATGCATTTCACCTTATCTATTTCAATGCACAGAGGCATGCTTGTGACAACTGTTGGTTCAGTGTATTGTTTTAAGGAGCTCCTGTGTATCTTCACTTATTTGTTATCTACCACAGATACCAGCGAACTGATTCTCCCACACAGCTGCTTTCCTGCGCAGGCTTAGACACCTTATCAAGCCGCGTCACACTCCATAGGCTTAAGTTTTTTTATCAATGAATTCACAATGCATTCAACATGGATCCTGCTACTTGCATTAGCTTTAATCGTTCTAGAGAAACACATCACAAGCATGAATTTACGATTAATGAATACTCTTGTGCTAACAACACATTAATTTTTGCTTCTTCCCCCGAGCCATAAGAGAATGGAACGGCCTAGATAAATCTATAACTGCGCAGGATTCCTTGGAAAATTTCGCTGAGCTCGTAGCCTCATCAGTCCTGTCAACAAGCCAGACCTGATGATCATGTTCAGTCTGTATTGGTTTTGTGTTGTTGCCCGCTCGGTGTGTACCTTGTTTTATTACTGTATGAAGGGTGGTTCCATCCTGGTCTTTTGTAGGGCCGGCCTTTGCCAATACGGTTCCAATGTTGGGCCAATTACCTGTGCTACTTGGGATGTGTTTGAACGCATGCTTTTAAGACCAGAGTTGCGGACTATCTTCAGTCAAATATGCCGCACTCGATGTGACCGTTTATGAATGCTTTAATGTCTTGTTTCTTATAACCTTATTGCTAGCCTTTGTGTTACTGTCTGTTAATTTGTATCTTGCTTATAAACCCACTCCTGTAAGAGTTCCAGTGGGACTAACAGTATGTTATACTACTGTTACTAACTACTGTTAGTACTGGTACTAGCAGCATCTTATAGACATCTTTAACTTGGCACTTACGAATTGACTTCTCCTGCACACTGGATGCACAAGATTGAATCCATAAAAAATATGAAACCAATGTATTTCACCTTATCTATTTCAATATACTGAGACATGCTTGTTGTGACAACTCTTGGTTCAGTGTATTGTTTTAAGGAGCTCCAGTGTATCTTCACTTATTTCATTTTATCCACTAGGAGCATTTTAATGCCTATATTTTTACTGTCAGTGCAATAATTGCTTTGGAGTTCTTTTGGTTGTTGGACATAAAAAATAAATATCCTTGCACACTTCTTTTTCGACAGTGACATTCATTTTGCATATGAAACAGTATTTTGATAACCTGTAAGAATTCACTTCTTTGTCATAGTATTATGCGTCCAAGTGGTCTTAGAATTTCATGCGGCAAGTAAGAGTTACGAGCATTTTTACAAATGTAGCCTTGAGAATAGAATTAGTGCACAGATGGTGATGTACGAAGGCAGGTGAGGTGTTTTTGGGTCCATGCAGCTTCCTACCACAACAGCTGCTCTACCTAGACACTAAAAGCAAATGAAACATGTAATCTAAGTGATTGCTGCTTAGTGACGCTAGCCTGACTGCTTCTGCAAACTGAGTGCATAGAACTCAACCAAAGCAAAGGCACATACAGGTTATTTCGCATTGAGCCCTATATGAAACCATCTCTGTGTTAAAAGGCATCTTGTGTCGCTGTGAAAAAATAACTGCGCTGTCCAGAAAAATGACCTTCAGGTAAGGTTTGGCATGTACAGTCTTTGCCAAAAGTAACCAAGCTGCCCGGTTCGCTTCTCACCCTTTTCCTCACCTTCCAATACCTTTTGGTTTTTAGGGAAGCTGTAGGGGCTCCACTATATGAGGGAGAAGCAACCCATACAGCCTGGCTACTTTTGACAAAGACTACCTGTTTTTTTCGAGCTTGCTCTTTTTCCACGTTTTTATAAGCTTTAAGCGGAAAACAAAGTTCTTCAAATTGAACACCGGGTCATGCTCATTCCTTCTCTCATGCTCCCATTTAAAACATTCAAGCTGTAGATTTGAGTTTGATGCCTGGGGCCATTTGTTTTAAGGTTCTGTATTTCGTAGAAGTTAACTTCCAGTTGTATTTTACCGAGATGTGATCCTGTGATGAAATGAACCAAAAAAGCAATTTTTAACTGCAGGATGCTGCATCAGTTTGTTTTCTGAGGTTTTCAATTTCAGATAAAATGACAAATCCTGGTTTCTTCGATATTACAATGCTCAATTTTCACAATATGAGGCACAATCTTATGACACGTTCCGGTTAAGTTATCAGTTTCTTTAACCCTTCCGAACCTTCACTGCCCAGTGTAGTGAACACGTACATAACATTTGAACACCACGTACTCGCTGCTACATGGACCTTGGAAGCAAAGTTTGACATTGCCATGTTCTCGGTGAATAAAATTTTCTGGTCCAAATGTTTGGCTTCACCGTGAGCAAGCTGTGTGAAAGTGCAAATGTGCAACTTCCAGCCAGTGTCGAAGAATACATTATTTCACATTTTCTGACAATGGTTGTGGAAAAAAAGACATTTGTTCAGTAAAAAAATTCTGTCTCTGGGCCTTCAAATTGGATCGTGGCCTTCGATTTGAACCTTCATAAAATGGACAAAATGCGATTTATTGCTAATTGGCAAATGCAAATTTTGCTGTGCTATCAAGATTTTGATTTGTTGCATTCAGCTATAGTACAATGTGGAGGTAATGATATAAAAACTTTTTTTCTGGATAAAAAGTGTACGACTCTTTCTATCCACGCAATTTTTTAGGCAAAAATGCATGAATCACTGGGAAATTACATTTAAAAATCTAGCATTTTTATCCCCCACACAATTCTCTCAAGTAGTCAAGACTTAAGACTCCATAATCGCCGTTTGGAAGTGAGCAACGGCTTGGCCTAGCCTTTGGTGACCTACCCACAACAGGTACCGGTGGTCGTTGTACCTGTATTTCAATTTTCTACCTTTTGTAGTCTTATATAATTGTCAGCTCTCAGTGGAGGAGCCGCTGCGGTAGCTCGGTGGTTATGGCGCTTGGCTGCTGATCCAAAGACTAGAGTTCGATCCCGGCTGCAGCGGTCGAATTTCGATGGAGGCGAAATTTTAAGAGGCCAGTGTGCTGTGCGATTTCAGTGCACGTTAAAGAACCTCAGGTGGTCGAAATTTCCGGAGCCCTTCGCTACGGCGTCCCTCATGGCCTGAGTCGCTTTGGGACATTAAACCCCCATAAACCATAAACTAGTTCTCAGTGGAAGTTGCCTCTTTGTCATTACAAATTGCAAAATGTGACAATTAACAGTGACACATGGGCTGTAAGAGATATTGTAGTGGAGGCGGGCTCCGGCTATAAACCACCAGAGTTCTGCAACAGGCTCCGACACTGCACAGTACATGAGCGTTTTTTTTATTTCGCCTCCATCGGAATGCAGCCCCTGAAGTCAGGATCGAACCCGCAACCTCGGGATCAAGCCAAACATCAGTCACTCATCCACCACATCGCGCCTGGGTCTTGAGAACACCGATCACATTGAGATCTAACGATACAGGCCAACTTGGGTTTGTATTCGGCGTCCCTTTAAAACCACAATTTGCATATTCTTTAGACCTCAGTTTCATTAGTTACTATAGTATATCCATATGTGAGCAAGGTTTGGCTACTCGACAAGCCCAGATCTGCTAAGAATCTGGACTAAATGCATCTTTTACTCTTACAAGAGTAAAAGATGATAGATTGGACCGCCCCTTCTAACACAGCCCACACACAGGATTGCAACACTGACATGAACAAGAATAGGAATGGGGTGGAGTGCGTATGGCAGGTTCTTTCAGACCATGAATGGCAGTTTACCAATATCCTTCAAGAGGAAAGTATACTACAGCCATATCTTCCTGGTACTCGCCTATGGGGCAGAAGCACGGAGGCTAACAAAAGGGCAACGCAGCGAGGTATGGAAAGAAAAATGATAGATGTAACGCTGAGAGACCGGAAGCGGGCAGTGTGGGCAAGGGAGCAAACGCGGGTTAATGACATCCTAGTCGAAATGGTTGAAATCGAGACGGAAGAGATGGGCTTGGGCAGGACATGTAATTCGAAGGCAAGATAATCGTTGATCCTAGAGAGTGACGGAGTGAATTCCAAGAGAAGGCAAACGTAGCAGGGGCGACAGAAAGTTAGGTGGGTGGATGAGATTAAGAAGTTTGCGGAGGTACGGTGGTAGCCACTGGCAAACGACACATGGGAGAGGCCTTTGCCCTGCAGCGGGCGTAGTCGGGCTGATGATGATATGCACTGCCGCTCATTTTGCATTGCCAGCATACCAAACCACTGAAAGTTATGGGGATTCTCATCCTCGCCCTTCGGATGATGCTTTAGAACGGCACCGAGAGCCTGAATACATACCTTTGAAGTGATCCCCACAATGGAACAATATAAGGTGTACCAACGGCACCGCTTGTTATGCATTCCAAGCGTTGCAGAAGAGGCAAAGAGGGCTCACCAGCTCCAAGGCATTCATAGAAGTCAGCACTTACGTACCACCAAAAGGAGGTAAATTCAAGGTATGTAAATCGCACCACAACACTAAAGTTCTTGCACGTGCGCAGAGTAGAGCGAAACAAAGTGTGTCCAATATCTAGCCAAGGCTAGGCAGCAAAGAGCAGCTGAGACTGCGTCCTTTGTCCCAGTGCAGTGGCGAGTGGCCTACATTAGCAATAGCAACCGTGCACGATCTCTACCACTCCTCTAGGTCACCTCTCTACATCCCCAGCCCGAACAATTAACAAGGTGTCTACCAAGTTGACGTATCCCAATTCCCCGAGTTTACCAGGTTCTCCCCAGAGTGCATTTCTAGAATTCCCTGAGTGACGCAGTACTTTGTTTTATGCGAAAACAAGTTGACACAAAGCCGCCTGATGGTATCACTCACCAGTAATCATGTTAAAAAATAAAATTTAATCCTATTTGAATAGTAAGAGTAGTGTATTTCGTTTAAAAAACAGGTGAGAGATTTGCAAAATGCATAACAAATCATATCTTTGGAAAAATGCTAAAACAAACTGCGAATAGAATTGAGCATTTTCAAATACGAAATAATAGGAAGATGCATGCGGAAACAAATATTTTCAAATGTGAGATATTTCTATCTACTGATAGTAACGCGGTGGTTTTGGATCTGAACTTCAGTGTCACAAGTGCGATTCTCTCAGCAAGTCTATTCAGACGAACTGCAGATTACAGAAACCTTAGTTTGTAGAAGTGAAAGAGCAACAAACCTCAAAGTAACACTGGAAAGTCAACCTCAAGTTAGTGCACAACGCTTCAG
>JARKHS020024759.1:0-40948 GCA_030143305.2 Amblyomma americanum | reverse complement strand
CCTGAAATGAAGAAAGCATGCAAATGATAAGAAAAATACTTCTGTTTCCAAAATCCTTTGTGTCACGTTAACTAAAAACAGCACACAACCCATTTAATACTGCACAACACCATGCACACTGCACTCACACAAAAAATAACATAGGTAAATATGTGGTCACATTCACACATATATAGCTCTGTCTACATTGTAACCACTTATCTGCTACTCTCAAAACAACAAGAAAAAAAAAACATGTAGAATGTAGAACTCTGTGAAGTTCCCAGCATATACAACTGTGCGTCAATTCAGAACCACGGCAACAATGGCTCACCCTACCATATTTATATGACGTAAAAACTGCATCACCTTGAGCACCTCTTGTTTTGGCCAATAGAGCATGGAAAGATTGCAAGAACTCAATTCTAAGCACCACTGTCTGTCTCAGGATTTGCAATTTAGAACAATAGGTGTGCTTAGAAGTGAGTGAATATGTACAGTACATTAGAAGGCATGTTATCACAACAAGAATCCCTCCCTCTTTGCACTACCTCACATATTTTATAAGCCTTGTATTGAAAGATTACGGGGTCAAAGTTAAAATAAGAATGACATTGGTAATGCCATCATGTAAAAATAAAACATGCCAACACATCAGAAATGAGAGACCAATCTCTTGCACAAGATCATAAAAGCCATGCACCCCTGAGAAGCTGTTATTCATACAACTTGCAAAAAGATTAGGAGCAGTGTTTACTGACAAAAATACTAAAAATCTTGCTTTCTCTCATACCTAACAGGTCCAAAATGGATTAGTTTCATCATAGGCGTATAGTTCTATCAACACCAGAAATGTTTATTGTGTTGGCTCCGACAAGACAACATAGCAGCCTTCTGGCTAGCTTAGTTGCACTTTTCCTTCCATTTTTGTTAAAGGCAATGTTTGAATAGACATGGGTAACACCAGTGATATGCTACAACAGAAGGTACTCTGAGAAGCTCAGCACAAATGCTTTTGCGTCAAGCTCAACCGTGCTACACATGCCAGGAACAAAGTCCAAGATTACAACGCAGATGTTTCATGCCTCAGGCATGCAGCCAATTCGAACATTTGGTACATGACATTGTCTCAGTTCTGTGCTTGATTAATGCGACTCTTGAAGATTCTCAGCTTGTGTGCGATGAGACTGTGGTGTATCTCTGCTGTCCCCAGCTTCAGATGCTGCAGGGACACTTGTAGGATCCTGCTGACCAGCTACCTCCTTGGAACCATCAGCCCTGTGCAGAAAGACAAAAGAAAAGCACGATTTCACTTTACCGCTGGTAAGATCAACAGGAGCTTTTCCACCTTTGCTCATGGCTACCTGTTCCGGTGATCTCAAACACGACGACCAAGGATACCACAGAATGAAAATGAACATATCCAGCCAAGCTGGATCAGCTAACCCCTTTTCTACAGCACACTGCCTGTTTGGCATTTATATAACGGAGAAGCCAGGCAGTCTGCTTAGTGGAATACATCTCACATGACCAAAGAAAAAAAAAACTGCCTTTATAATGCGGCATGCCAAGGCAAAGCACTTTTCTTGAAATCGCTTTCAGTCTGAGGAGCTTTAAAGATGCAGTTAAGATTTTTACCACAAGAAAATACTCAATGTCCTTTGACCTCTATATTTCTCAGACAACCTTGCCTTATTTCATTGTCCTTTCTTTATATATAGTGTTTTGAGTGCACTGAAATCTTGCAAACAATGGGAACGCACAGACCCTCAGCAAAAGTTGTCGCAGAACAAAACATGATAGCCTCCTCCCCACAAGTTTCTACAGTTGATTTTTTTTAGATTTGAGAGTCGCCCCCCTCCAATTCTTTTTATAACACCCTGACTTCGAACAGCCATCCACTGCCTCCTTTTTCTTCCACTCCAATGCTCCCTCTTCTCAGCTTTTTTGCACATTTTTAGCCTTCACTCCTCCCCTATGCAGTTTCTTTGCATCAGCTCTCACAGCCATAGCTGTGCAGAACTTTTACAGATCTAAGACTTTTTACATACAAGCCTTTTTGCTTGTAAAAATTACTGCACAGTCAAGTGAATTGCACGTTCTCAGTTTTGCATTCTGTGAAGGTTCAGCCTTCCTAACATCCTTGAAGCTGACATATTTGTTGCATGGGTGTGATAGGATCACAATGTTGATCCTAGTACATCCTCCATGATATACAGTGGTCCACACACTTGTACAGAGCGTTCGAACTGCCTGCTGTGTTATGCATTTATGGCATCGCCACTGCCTGGCGGGCCCAATACAGCTTTTAAAGAGATGAGGTAGTCCATGAGAACATGCATGCACAATAAGGTCTTGTTTCAAGCCCAAAACAACTCTTAAATGACACAAGTGTACTCTCCGGTGCGCCGTCTGTGCGCTCTAGACAGGCGTGTGGATGACTGTACAGCTTAAGTGTATACATCCTTTTCCTAGAAAAAAAACCCAGCACATGAGTACCATGGCTACAGGAAAATTAAATCAGGTGTAAAGAATTTCAATGATGATTATCACAGAAGCACTTGCTGCAAAATTAGTTTGTATTGAACCTACAAAATCAAAACAAGCAAGCCTGCGAAAATTTGACTAAACATCACGAACGTAACCAACTGAAAGTCGTACAAGCTAAAAAAAAAAAAAGACTTTTAGCTGTAGCACTCCCCGACTTATAGGACATAAAGTCCTAGGCTTCTCACTTAACCGAGTAACCCACAGGACCCCAAAAAAACCTAAAGCTTTAACTATTTAACGACCAAATTAAGAAGAAACCAAAGGTACAGGTTATAATGGTTACATTATGTGAGCTAATACACCCATACTGAAAAGCAAAGTTAAAAATTTGCTGCATTTTGAGAAAACGGTGCATCACAAATTCACATGACTGAGCAGTGGCTATTTTGTGCAACTTGTATAAACTATATAGAAGGCCAAATTGGACAGCTGTATTCCTAATGAAAATTGTACAAATAGCTGCTGCTCAGAAATTAGCCTCATTTGCTAATGTTAATCGCACAGTACCACATTTTAATTTAAAATAATTTCTTTACACTTCTGCAACGCAGGGGTCAGTAATGGCGAAATGCTGGAAGCTGAGAACTTCTATGCCATGTTTTCATCGCCTGGGCATAATAGGGTTGAAGATGCACTAAAGAGCGTTCTGGAAAACATCATTTTCACTTTCATTTTGTTTTTTTGGGTTTTTCATGAATAAGTAGTTTCAGTCGCAGACAACATAGCCGCAAATTAAGTCCATGGAAATAAAAATAACTGAGGTCTCTTTGCTTCGCTTCTTTCCTTGTGGCATGTCGGTGATGACGGATCACCTTTCTTGAAGATCCCATGTCTGCCTCAATCCCCATTTTTGCAATCCCTCGGCAGCCATGGATATACACTCTTTCATGTGATCTGTGGGACGCCACTGCGCTTTGTTGCGAGTGCTGTTCGGTTCATGATCAAAGCCTACACTTTCGAAGATCACTCCGCATATTGCGGCTGAAAGGCACTCCTCGCGTTGGTTGACTCCTACTCTCTATGCTCATTTCAAGAACAAACCAAAGCGAGGAGTGCCTTCTAGCCAGTTGAGTGGCAGTTTGACGCTCTGCCATCGGCGAAGTAATACATAGTAATGCCCAATCCTCTTTGCTCGAAATGTCATAGCAGCACCTGCATGCGGTGGCCACCAGAAAAGCCCCGCGATTTGATGTACGCCGCTGCCCCAACAGATGGCATGAGCAGTTATAAAGTTTTCTCAGTACTGAACCTGTGTCCAGGTGGAATGATCCTTTGTGGCCATGTGAGTGCAGTGCAGTAAGTACTGATGTGTATAGTGCCGTAAGTACTAATCAATGTGTGTGTATATAAAGGCAACATTTTTTGTGCAAACTACAGGGTGGAAGAGTAATAAGACAAGAATGTGGAAACTCTGTTGTGATAAATGAGTGAATGTGAACAAAGACGAGTGACTGTGTGTGAAGAAAAACCGCTAGAGAGAGCCATTAATGCTACCACTTCCTAGCCTTAAAGGCAAAGTTTAAGGGTCCCCTAATTTGTAACCAGATTATTGCTTCTGAGTGTTTCTAATGGGAAACTAAGTAATCATTCCTCGAATTGCGCAGCTGTTCTTTGAACCAAATTTGTTTCAAGGGCACCCCAAGGTACTGTCATGGCCAGAATAATACGGAATGCACTTTGGTGTTCGAACTATTCTCCAATACTTAATAAAGAAAACAGGAAAGAGTGCTGCATTTATGCACAAGCAGCACTTGGTTGTGGAAAAATCAGACGTGCTTTAATTTTCACAAGGTAGCAGACAAGCAGAGTTTAACTGCCAAAGCATGTTCCGTATTATTCTGGCTGTGACTGGATGATAAAACAATCAACTCGGGTAAGCAAATCCTGCATGCACACGTTAGTGCTTCGACAAATGCCCTTCAACCTAAATATGGCAGACGGGGTTCCTCACCCTGGCAGACGTGGTCAAGTTTAGGAATTTTTGAGAGTTCAACTGCCAAAGCATGTTCTGTACTATTCTGGCTGCGACTGTGGATGATAAAACAATCAACTCAGGTAAGCAAATCCTGCATGCACATGTTAGTGCTTCAACAAATGCCCTTCAACCTAAATATGTTCAGCATGCACTTAGGTGAAAGAAATGTACACTGGCAGTGATATGAAGATATGCAATCTCTAACTTCCAGGTCAGAAATGTAACACATGCATGTAAGTTTCATACCTCACCATACTGAGGACAAGCATGGTGAGACATGCAACTTTTTTAGAAGGGACATATTAATACTGCATAGCTAAAGCTGTGACAATGAAGGCACAGCACAAAGAAAACTAGCTGTATTCACTGAAACTCATATCCCTGCCATAACAGCCCTAATATCATCAAACCAACAACCATTGAACAAGACAGTGACCATTCACATACAGTAGAGTCATTTATAATTGCTATTAACTTCAATGAACACGAATAAATATTTTTGTGAAATGCCATTGAGATTTTTAACAGCCATTGAATGCTGCATTTATACATCTTTGACCTCAGTGGCACATTAAAACTAAAACTACAATATCATTGAATAAAGGCTCAATACAATGACTAAGTCTTTTATTAAATATTGCTGCATTTTTACATTTGTTTCACCCTAGAGAAGCCTTTGCCATCAGACCATGCTAATAGCTTTCCAAAGTATTTTTCATGCACACATAAAAGCAAGGCAGCATTATCCCCTTCAGGAGCTGTGACCACATATGTGGACGCGACTTAAGCCTCATATTTTCGAACGAAAGGCGAATTTCCATTTTTGAATACTGCGCTCTTACCAATTTGACCCTCTCTGTCAAGTTTGAGGCGCCATCTCTCGTAGCTACAGTGAAATGCATTTGTAAAAAAAAAAGAAAATATGTGCATTACATCGTTCTTTGGCAGGACGAGTAAATAGCTTTCTTTTTTGCATTCTATCTTTACAAATGATCGTGAATGATGCAATTTAGGGCTCGGAATACGTCGATAAGGTAATGCAGAAACGGCACACAAATTTTCATCATCATAGATGAAGAAAACGTGCTGCGGTGAACGTTCAGAGTGGCAGGTCCACGAACGTGGACGTGGCGTGGCGCCTTAATGCCGAAAATATCAAAGTGGCGTTTTCTCGCCCCAACGTGTCAATTTTTTGTGCACGTACGGTAGAAAATGGGCTTATTGCTTACGGGCGTTGAAAACTATGCTTGTACAAAGAGAACGTTGGACGACTCAAGGCCTGAAGCGTTTTTCATGAAAATAGCCGATGTAGGAGCACCTCCAAAGAAGTGCGGCCGACCGAGCAATGAAGACCCGCAGATGGTTGCAAAGAACCGCCACTTAGCTGAGCCGCTGCCGACAAACACAGTGCTTAAAGTCAGGGAGGTCTAGGTGGGTCTTAAGCCCCCTACCAATATTCAGAAAAGGATCTGAGACCACCTGTGCTAGATTGTAGAAAGCATGAATCTGGAGCAAGCAACCATTTTCAGTGGCAGTCAACATTTTTTGTCTACCGTTTTGAAAATTTCGCTGCAGTTTTTAGCAAGAATCATTACATTTTCTATGAAACCCGAGACGGAGAAAAATACAAAGTGGCAGCACTAAACAAGGGGGGATGAAAAAAAAGGGGAACATGCACCCTCACACCATGGTCGGTTCAGAGCTGGCTGCTCAGCTCCAAGGCTACAAAACAACAATCAGCACATTGGTAGAGCAAGGGGACAGTTTGTTTCAGGTCTCTGACATAAATTGAGCAAACAACGACCTTTAAGGGGGGAAGAGGGTCTTAGAAAAAAATTTTTATTAATGAAGTCACAATTATGAAATCTTCGGGGAACATGTATTTTTGCGTGCTGACTCCAAACATGGAATTTAATTTCATGTGCAACAATTTCTTGAGCGCTTATGCAATATGTTATGCAACTTTTTGCGGAGAGCTTTCAAGAAATCCTGCTGCAGGGAACTTGCTAGAATGCAAGCCATTGGTTTCTCTTGACATTAAGCTATGCAATAAAGCTAAAATTATCCTCCTGCCTGTCATAGAAGTTGAGTTATAGAATTTTGAAGTTGTCACTTCAGAAACAGGAAGACAAATTTTTCTTCCCGTTTGTGAAGTACGAAGTTCAAAACCCTGTGTAACTCAACTTCTGTGATAGGCAGGATAATAATTTTACCCTTATTGCATAGCTTGTTGTCAAGACAAGCGAACGGCATACATTTAGCAAGTTCCCTGCAGCAAAATTTCGTTAAAGCTCTCCACAAAAAGTTACATTACATAACATATTGCATCAAGTCCACAAGGACTTGTTGTACATTAAATTAAATTCCATATTTGGAATCAGCACGCAGAAATGCATGTTCCCGAATATTTCATAATTGTGACTTCATTAATAAAATTTTTTTTCTAAGACCAGCTTCCCCCCTTAAAACTGACTTCCCATTTTTGTAAAAGCCATGTGTAAAACAGGCTGCAAGATGCTATCTCTCTCTCCCTATCCACCTGTACTCACATTACACGAGAACGCTTCAATACAGCCAGACTTTAAGCATCACTTATGATGAAACTTCTGAACACGTTAATTACACAACGGTGTCGACGTGAAGACTGCACATCTAAAAGCCACGTTCTGTGCTCGAAATACCGAATTTTCCTTTCCCTGTCGTCACAGAATGACTGCTTTTATCTGTTTTATAAGTCATGAACTATAGAATAATTCCCTGAAGCATATATTCTCACAGTTAGAAAAGGCAAGCAAATGTAGCAGTGTTTACGTTCATGTATCAGGTTTAAGGCGCTATGTCCACAAATGTGGACGTGAAAAAAATATGCTTAAATATGAATATTTTTGCGTGATTCTTTGCACATCACTTCTGCTTAGTCTACTGATCGTCATTTATGCAAAAGAAGATTTTTCCTTTCAGCAGATTTAATTGGTGCCTGAAGGGGTTATACTGCTAAGTGCATTTACACAGTTTTTTATTTCATATGAGGTGAATCTTTCAACTGCACTTTATTTCTTCCAAGCATCTAGCACTAGCTAGTGAGCACAAAAAAAAGCACAGCAGCATATCACAAAGACAGAGCTTGAAAAGTACTACAGCAGCTGGCTTCAATGGTCACTGAAAGTGCCCATGTGACAGCATAACATATTCATGCACACAAACTTTATCAAAAGATATTTAACACAGCTTCCTTCTATACCAACAAAAGGCTGTACAGATTTAATGCATTTCATGGCAAGAAGCTGAAAAACCTTTGAGAGAGCTTCCAGCTCTATTAAAGAAACTTTGACACAGCTTTCAGAGTGCTTAGTGCCTAATATCATGATGGACACCAGTTTCACTGCCACATGTAAGCTAAATTAAAGACACACACTTCAGCAGAATTTGTTTATGGGTGCATGGCCCTTTCATTCACTGATGAGTGCCAACCATAAATGAAAGTCTATTCATGTTACCTAATGGGACAAACAACTGCACTGGCCCCAAGGTTTTTTTCAGTGCAATGGAAAACTTAAATGTCCAAGGTGCTTGATTCTGCAACAGTTTTATTCTGTAGATGATTTTTCCCAAGAATTTTCTGATCAGTGGATTCGTCCATTTTTACGTACCCTGATGGTGGAAACTATGACAGGCAAGAATGATAGTGACTGTGTGCCGGAAAAAGCCATAACTAAAAACTAATTCAGTTGCAGCTGCCATTTTTCGTACAGCGTAGCATCCATTGAAGTTTCCACGTCCATAACTGTAACAGCACAGTGACGCACACACTGTCGATAATCATTTTGGTGGGCTATGATTACTGCTTCCACCAAGAATAAACACTGTGGCCCCGTCTACGGACAAAAGCTCAAAGAGCTTCACCACCGATATGAAGGGTATGTTGCTTTTCATCAAAGGGTTCACTAGAAACAGCATAAACTATAATAAATATGACAAATATTTCTGCAAGAAAAAACACAATGCACTTAAAGGGGCTCTCAATAAAGTTGCGGCATGCCTGAGGTGTTAAAAACGCCGCTCTATGAATATCCTCCAACAAGAATTTTTTTTTAATACACTTTGTAGATGCTCTGTTATCTGCAGTCAAAATTTGAATTTCAGTAATTTCATGCCTTTCTCTCTCTTCTGGCCACTTTTTGCAGCTCAAAGGTTGGCGCTCCTCTGCCAGCGCCACCGCCGATCCGTGCAGGAATTCTCCGGAGGGCAGAGCTTCCCAACTAGCCGGAGCAATGTGGTTGACTGGCCGCAGTCATCGTAGCTGCATGATGTCTGAATCTAACTAACAGCCATCTCTTAACCGGTATATGCAGGAGTGTGAAATGGAGGAGAGCGCAAGCATTAATAATTTACTGGAAAGGGCTCGCCAGCTTTCGTGCGTGATTGTAGGTTCTCTGCTGCGTGAAGTATATTATTTGGCTCAGGCGTTCATGACAACACAATGCAGTGTATGAGCGCGTTTATGTACTCTCCTCAGAAGGTGTTTCAGAGATCCTTTAACAAAATATAAGTAGTATTTTATAAACCTACAGTCGCGTGGTGGGATACACTGCACTGGCAGGCTTCACTGCAAGATGTCGCTTCAAGTTGTTTCTTCTGATTTTCAATGCCAAATTAGAATTATAAATCCTCGCTGCTTCGAAACTACAGTGCTCGATTCTTATGCATGAGGTAAGACCTTTTCATTTCCACCATAATCTCAGGACATGTTTTGGTCAGTTGTTGGTCCTGTTAACTACCCATCGGACGCATTTGTTTTCAAAAATGGCATCAAAATGGTTATTTAGTAACCATGCTGTCATCGGTTGACCAACCAAAAAAATGCTCTAAATGAGCCCTAGTCGCCCTAAACCGGACACAGAGCGCCAAAAAACAATCGTCAAGCTGGACTCATCATAAGCCAGAAAAGACATTCTGCTTATGATGAGCCTGGCTCATCCAAGTGCCCTGAGGTTCACAATTGCATATTATTTTTTGAAGGTATGCAGTTTTGCACTGCAGAATGACTATGCAACAAAAAGCTAATATACACAAAGCTGCCATCTGAGAACAAAAAGAACACTAGCAATGCAGTTTATACCTGTTGCTTGTGGCATGTCTTTATCGTCTTAAGCCTACTTACTATTGCTCTATCTGCAAAAAAAAAAAAAAAGCAACTGCCAACAGCAACAAAGGGGTGTTAACATTTCATTAAGCAAAAAATCTACAAACCCTACTTCACCATCTCTGTATAATATGAACATAACTTTCGTAAGAAAATCAGAACGATTGCAGCGTAACAACTTAAAATAGAGGCAATTAAAAGTCACCACTGAAACAGTTAAGTAAAAAACTGGGTATCGTCATGGCCAATCGACACAACTGTGCATGTTTAACGTTTGCGCAGCTGCACACTCAAGGTGGGCTGAAAAGGACAGACCTCCATCCCCAGTCCACCTAAAAAGGCATGGAAACTTGGCCCTTAATGACATGCAGAAATTTCATCCACATATGGGAGAAATGAGGACAGGATGCACAGTTAGGAAGACTGGCCTCACATTTTTAAACAGCCCCTACATATATGCACTCCCGAATGCCAAAGCACAACACTTGAAAAATTACTGCCTCTCATGTCAATAGTGCAAATCCGTTTCCCCAAGAACAAACCACAGAAAAACACCACAAGCACAATTTAGTAAAGCCACTCGAAAGCAGTGTGAGGTGCAGACACCTGCAGGTCATGCAACGCAAGTGCCAGCAATGTTAGTTATCAGACATGCCTTAATGCAAAGCTTGAACATGCATGTGTGTTGCATCTTTGCAACCAACCAACACAGGCAGATTTAGACCTAGCCAGCCTACCTTCCTACCAGCCCCCGCTCACAGTACAAGCTATATCATAAAAGCAGCATATAATCTAATTAAAGTGAATAACAGGTACTCTAGTTCATCATTTGAAGAAGAGAAATGCTGACATTGTCCAACCATTAGTCTTCTTTAACCGCTGTGGACTCTCGTTAATTTGAACTGATGACCTCCCGTTGACGCAAGTAAGAAAAAAAGGGTTCGTTAATTTTCATTTTGAATAAGCTAACTAATTTTCAGTCCCCTTCGAACCTGAACTAAATCATCGAGAGTCAACTGCACTTTTTTTCCAACCTATACCTCACAGCCTTATAATAAGCTGCACATCTCCAACCAAAAACTTTAATTTTATCCCAACGTTTCAGACTCGGCTCCTTCATCAGGGGTGACTAAGGGCAGTAGCTAGCATCTTTTAAGTATGGAGGAGAGAAAGGGGTTAAAGGAACGAAAGCTGATGCGAAAGGCGTGGGGGAGGGGGAGGAGGAGGGGGGGTAAAGCTGTTAGTCACGTTGTCGAGCCAAGTCCCTGGGCATATACTGGGGGCAGGTTTCCTTTTGTGCGGTTGGTTGATGTTGTTCGGAAGTGCCAGGATTCCAGAAGGAGCCTTTTGTGGCACTTTGTTTCGGTTCCGGGGATGCGGGTTTCTTCGAAGTTGATTCTATGGTCTGAGTCCTCGGAAAAAAAAAGGGGTCCCCAGGTTGTTCACAAGCCCACAAACACTGTTTCGCTTTCCCTACCCATTCCCAAAGATTGGCCGTGGAGAGAAAGAACCCAAGGCATTGTGTACAAAATTTCTTGCGCGGAAACCAAAAGCTGAAACCAAAAATCTCAAAGAAAGAATTCGGCAACATAAAAACGACGTCCACAACTTCGCAAGAGAGCGCAATCCTGTAGCTGAACATTCCGAGAACTCAGACCATAGAATCAACTTCGAAGAAACCTGCATCCTGGGAACCACAACAAATTTCCACAAAAGGCCCCTTCTGGAATCCTGGCACATCCAAACCACCCTGAACATCAACCGCACACAAGGATGCCTGCCCCCAGTATATGCCCAGGGACTTCGCTCTTCAACAAAAAATGTCGCCATTGACCGCCTCCCCACAGTGCCACGTGACTAACAGCCTTAACCCCCTCCTCCTTCATGCCTTTCGCATCACAGCTTTCGTTCCTTCGACCCTCTCCTCCCCTCCATACTTAAAAGACGCTAGCTACTGTCCTCAGCCACCCCTGATGAAGGAGCCGAGTCTGAAACGTTGGGTTAAAATTAAAGTTTTTGATTGGAGATGTGCAGTTTATTATAAGTCTTCAAACCCAACCAGACAGGCAAATCTATCAAAATGTTGTTTTCAACCTCACAGCCCCGATTTCTTTTAGGTTACACCATAATTTTGAATTGCTTAACTAACATCCTACCCAGCTCTGTGCACTAGTAGGTATGCTACCATAATATTGAAAATTTTTTATATGAAATAAAATCGCATAAAATACGCTAAATGCACTAGATGAATACTTCTACACTATAAGCTTATGACTCTTAACAGTGCATTCAAGCACTTCAATGTAGAGGCTTCAGTTTGACAGCAATTTAAAATCAGCCCAATAGATCTAAGCTTATGACTTTTACAGAGCATTCAAGCACTTGAATGTGGTGGCTTCAGTTAGCAATTTAATCAGTCCAATAGATCTCAGCTAATCAAAATTTTCTTTAAAAACAGGGAGGCACATACGCTGTTCAAGTACAAAGCATAAAGTGCCTCTAGCCCACGTCTTCAGCATTTCATCTTCAGAGATATCGAATGTTCACAGAAATATCCACGCTGCATATTTCTGCGCTTAAGTTCACCCCATTCGGTCTGCCACATGCAAAGAAATGTGCTGGAAGTCTTCACTGCAACTAGTGATGCAGGCATAGTGTGCAAATCATTTCAGACGGCGATACCCGTAACTAATTAGGTACTCAAGGCAACATCAGCGACTAGTTGAAGATATGTCACCATGTGAACGAAGTGAATGACGGACCTCTTTCTCTTGAGGCCTAGGGACCCAAGAGGAAGGACACAGAACCATTAGCAGAAAACAAAAAAACGAGATCAAGAATGAACAGCTGGTATGTGCATCATCACTTTGGAAGGTGAGGATTCTGACACAGCTGAAGATGATTGCAGAAATAGAAATGATGTGTGGTAGGCCCCAATGAACTTAATACTGAGTACAGTGGCAGTGAAAGCCACACAACACCAATGACATACAAGAAGTTACTGATAAGTGAACTAAGTGAAGAAGTACAGCACAGGCTTTTTGACAAAAGCTTTGTTGCTGTTACTAATGTCAATGTGAAGTAAATGCAATACACAGAATCATGAGTGTACAAAATACATGTCAGTAGTAAGCGTGGCAGTCTACAATGTCTAAGTGTTGTTGTTTGACTCTGATGTTTAACTTAGTACTAATCTTTGCATAGGATAGTAGGTAGACCAGAAGCCTTTTCTGTTTTGACATTACATATCTACTAAAATGTTGCTTCCAGCTGGCTTGCTAGCTGGAAACAAGCATTTTAGCATATTTTTAAATGTGCATGATTTAGCGTGGTTCTGTTTTTTATAGCTTAAAAAGATCTAAAAACTGTCACATGACTACGCGTTCTTGCATCGGGATCCGGGCAGCCTCGAACACACACCAATTGAAGGAACTTGGTTACATAGAACAGAAAGGAATAAACAGGCCACTGGCCACAGCCTAGTTCAAATTATGATGGTGTAGCAGGAGTGGGACCAAGCACCATCCACTTTCATAGAGAAGCTTTCTTTTGGCAGCAATTCATTAATGCAAACAGCCAATATTCCTGTCCAAAGCGATTAGCAATGCAACCCATGCTCTGCACTAATGACATGCTATGTGCTTGCCAGTAGCTAAGAAGCCTTCATTACTATCTCATATCAGCAGTTTTGTCAATGGAACCACAAACGAAGCAAGAAACATGAAAAACAATGTGATAAAATGCTGTGAACAGCTCTTAGCCAAGCACTGCTGCCAGCAACTGGCAACCTATTCTCACAGGGGGACCGCAATTGAGTCAGACGACAGACAGATGGCATTACTTTTTCCAAGATGGCAGCGCCCCTGGAAAAAGTCCTTAGGCATCCTGGTGATACAATGCAGCCCCACTGTGCACTACTCCTAGAAGTGTACACCTCCTCATTTGAGTAGTGGCAACAGCAGCAGCAGCAGTGGTGGCTTACAGGCTGTGCAATGCTAGCTGCAGTGGCATAGAGCAACCAAACGTTTATTCATTAGCAGTGCAGACCTGAGCTCTAAATTAAATCTCTTAAATTTCTCTGCTGCGTGGTACAATGATACCTGTAGCCCCTTTTCTCACAGGAATCAAGTAGAATTTCGTTTTTTCCCCAAAAACAGTTTTTCCCACAGGTATATATCGTTCAAGGGGCTTTTTGGACAATCTCTTCAATAACACTATCAACCAGAAAATTTCAAAGGTATAAATATTAAATACTACAGCGTAAAGTAACATGGCTGCACTGCTGAAATATTCCAACATGTGCTGGGACTGATGGATATTCCAAATGCACGAAGTGATTGGCTAAAAAAAAAATTATTTTTCTGATAAAATCAGCTTTTATGATGCTTGGTAACTGTCACATAGAAAATTTTACAATCAATACAGAGACCGAATACGTGCCTATTATAGTAAAAGAAATGAAAGAGAGTTGGGAGGGGGTACGTTTATTCACCACAGGCAATAGCAGACGAAGCACAGACCACAAACACAGGGCAAGTACTTCACAACCAGGCTAACAATGCAACTGCTTGAAATGTGTTCACCTGTTTCTTTGCAACACAGTTTCCCTACAAAATAAACCCTCGAAAAGTGTGCATTGACATTTAGGCATGGGTGCCAGTGCATTACACAGGGGATTGCCCATCTAACTGTGCAGTGCATGGGTGCAAATGCTCTTACATGGAGGACAGGGTGAGGTTAAGAGTGTGCAGACCAAAGGCATGCGACGACAGCAGCTGTTGCCGGTCTTTCAAGAGCGCTGCACTGGCCCAGCTTGCAAAAGAACACTCCTGCCTGCACCACCAGAAACAACATACAAAGAAGCCCCCCAGAAGAGAGGAAAGGATGCAAACGATTTAATTAAGGAGGCACTTGGTCACACACGTGAAACAGATGCAGACAAGATAGAGAAGTTTCAAAGCTCCGCTTCAGCAGCCACCCCTTTATTAATGCAAAGGCAGATAGCAACACACCACAAGGAAGCATCACTGGCCTGCAGTGCTTTTCTGGTAAATCACAGAATCAAGCTAACACATAAGCAAAACTGATATGCTAAAGGGACACTAAAGAGAACTACTAACAGAAATAAGTCACCACTCTTGACTAACAGAATGGCATTCAGAAACACTAGCAGTGTTTTTCTGCGCAAAAAGAAGACTTTGCTGCTGAGGAAATCATGAATTAAGTACCCAATTTTATTCCCCTTTTGCGACCAACATGAGCAGAATCACAGAAAAAGAACAACAAAGACCAAACAAAACAAAAAATCAGTTTGACCCACCAATCAGATGGTCCTTCCCTACAATATTTATCAACAGATGACACAGGCATACTGTTTACCATAGAGTGCCTCCATGCAAAAGGCAAAGCTATAGACTGAGGCACCTAGTTAAATACCCTTCATGCTGTGAGGCTGCCCTTGGAATGCTTGGCAGCCTGCCCATTTGGAACTAATGCAAATGACACAGAGATCTTGTGCTTCGCTTCCACTAGTGTGCTAGATGGCTGCACATAGGACAAATGGGCAGCAGGCGAAAGGAACGTTGCTCTGTATTCTCATACCGGATGCGCGAGGTATTTGAGAACACTATTCTCTATTACCATAGACACCAGCAACCTCATTGCATCTACCCATACATGCAGCTTCTTGTATACTGACGCCTTATCAATCATACTGCGCAGTTTGTTCCAAGATGGAAGTGTACAAGTCGACGCAGGGGAAGTGTACAGGTTGACGCAGGAAATGAAATGCCGTGCAGACCTCGCTGCCCTGGTCGCACTCCATGGCGAGTTGGAAATTGCCACCTTTCTGAACATGGCGAAGTCTTTCGTTTACAAGGTGCGGAAAAAAGTGATGTGCTCCGACAGTGACGTGTAGACACCTCACCAGCACTTGAGAAAAATCACCTATTGTTATGGCGGTTAGCTGTTTGGTCTTGGTCAAAGTTCTTTTCAACCGACAAAAACCGAGAGCATTCCACGCAAGTCCTCGTGCACAGCGAGCCTGACAGTCAACTCTGTGACTTGGAGCTTCGTTGCAATGGCCCTCATCTACTTGCCTGGGTCATTACTCATGATGAGTTGAGCCGCTGGAGAAAATCAAGCATTCTGGCAACATCTGATCACTGACTGTGCCTTTTCCTTTTCACCACAGATGCCACATCACTGTCAGTGCACATCAGTTCGTTCTGTACCTTGCAAACGAAAGACATTGCTACGTTCAGAAAGGTGGCAATTTCCAAGTTGCTGTGAAGTGCAGCCAGAGCGACGAGGACTGCATGCTGTTTCATTTCCTGCATCAACCTGTGTGCTTCCACCTTGAAACAAACTGCACAGTATGAATGATAAAGTGTCAACATACAAGACGCTGCACGCCTAGACAGATGTGCTGAGACTGCTGGTGTCTATGGTAACAGGAAATAGCTTTCTCAAATACCTCGCGCACCCAGTATTTTGGCAGCGCTCCCAGCACTGCTTTTCTCCTATTTTGACAGCGCTTGCCTGTCGAAATGATATTGGACATAAAACAATGAACTAACTAATTGTCTTGCAGATTTAGTGCAACAAAAACGAAGGACAGGGAAGAATAGACAACACAGCGTCCGTGCCATCTATCCTTCCCTGTCCTTTGTTTTCATTGTGCTAAATCTGCTAGATGTATGTTAACCAACTAGCCCAATACGCCATACTGCTGAAACCAATTGTGGCTGGTGAAGGGTTCACAAAGTGCACTTAATAAAATGGGGAGGGGGTGCACCGGTAATATCTTTAGATTTCGCATAACTTTGTGGCTTATACAAGCTCTTTTCTCAGCAAAAATGACAAATTTGCTATCATGGGACACCAATCTCTCAATCTCGCTAAACTCAGTGTTCCCCTTTAGTGTCCCTTTAAGAGAAAGAAATAGACAAAGATCCAGTACATATACAGCCACAAAGAGTTAAGCTAAAAAGTGTTTAATGTATGTACATATAACATAAGCACATGAAACACATAACATAAAATGAGTGAAAGGAACATAAGACAACAGCCACCCCATATTGAATTATTAGGTTTCATATGGCACCATATAGCATCTAATTTGGTTGCCATATAACAGGGCACCGTTTGGTTCCAACATGCATGGTTTTGTGTAGCTTTAAAAAAGTGAAACTACAGAACATTCTTCCTGGGACGTATGAATGAGCAGTAGGGATGTATGTATGAACAGCAGATTCACAAGCGCACGAATTGAAGGCATGGAAGTAAATATTTGTGGTAGCACAAGAGAAAAAGTGGCAAGAGTTCTGGCAGCCTTATTAAACGGACTGAATACTATAAGATTTCAAGCATATTCGCACTTACTTGAGTGCCTCAAGAAGGAGGCTATTCTGATGCCGCAGTGAGTCCACTTCAGAGCGAAGCAGTTCAATCTCGGCATCCCGCTCTTGCAATTGCTGGTTCAGTCGGTAGACTTCCTCTTCCAAGTTTTCACACAATGCCTATGTAAACAGCACATGTAACACACTGCAAATCACAAAACTTAACTTGTAAGTGTAACTTATAAGTCATAAAAAAGTGCCGCTGAAGTTCCTTTTCTTAACCCACATACACATGCTTACAGCCAGCTTGTGTGTGTACTTGATATAACACTGGTACTTTAAGGAACTATTCCTGAAGGACCTTCTACAAACTACACACATGCACAAAAAACACAATCCTCATGCTAACTCCGGCATGAATATCATCAAGGGCATTCCTAATTAATACATCAACCAATTTACTGAAGAATTCTTATCTGTTAATGTAACACTACAGATTACTTTGCAAGCCATATTGAAGAGCACCAAATCAATTTTCACCACCGCACGTGCTTTAACATGCACCAAAATCTAATTAATATGGGCATTTTAGCCTTTTAGTATTTTGCTCCATCGAAATGCAGCTGCCGGAGCCTGAGTTGAAATGCTCCTGGGCCCAGCAACCAAATGTCCCAGTCACAACCAACAAACCACTGTGGGTGGGTGCGTGCCTTTGCTGAAGGCAGGTCCCACTGAAAAACACAACTACATAATCATCTGACTGATGTCTTAGGTAAACACTGTATACTTTATTCAGTGTACAGATAATTTATTGAAAAAAATAATGAATAGAAAATGTTTAAAATATAAATAGCTCAATGGACACTGAGAAACTAGGTGCAAACATAAACA
Organism: Amblyomma americanum; assembly: GCA_030143305.2. Taxonomy (NCBI): domain Eukaryota; kingdom Metazoa; phylum Arthropoda; class Arachnida; order Ixodida; family Ixodidae; genus Amblyomma; species Amblyomma americanum. Next base: position 23,070 of record JARKHS020024759.1, on the reverse strand, counting down.
GCACTGAATGGAAGGCTTATCAATGCTATGTATGTTTGCCAGCATTTATATTTCACATAAACAATGCACACTCACTCCGGCCCACATGAATACCACAATCACATACCATATCATTGTGACTGCTCTGACAGGCACGAGCCGGGACACTTTTACTTAGTCCCACCTCAGTATTAGTCAAAATGGTACCATTTTTAAAAAGCAGAGTGGAAGAGAAACACACGAATAAAAGCACTTAAGCTTTACAAACCCTGCTTTCTTCTATAGTGTCTAGCGGCTCAGGCGGATCATCCAAGCAGAAGAATTCCCTTACTGGGGCACTAAGAGAAGAAAAAAAAAAGACAAAGCAACGGCGCTGTCACAACGCATACAAACAACACACAGGTACAGTGAGACAGAAGATATATATTTACAACACACACTATCAAAGCTCGATAATTCAAACTAAAGAGACAAAAAATTTGATTAAGGGCAGCTTAATTAGAATTTGGGGCTGCTGCAGTGCAATGCGCGGGTAACTGCACTGTACACATGCAAGTGTGCGCCAGGCCATTGTGTGCACATGGGATAGCTTTGCACAAGTGGTAGATCGAAGGGTAGATCTGTAGCCCCTCACTGCTAGAATGGAACTGATGCCACTAGTCCGATGTTTTCCCTGGCTATCATAATAAGCCAATTTCCTGCCATAAAAGGTGCACAGGAAAAGGGAGCAGAACAATGAAAACCTCAGAGGTGACAGGGTAAGATGCATTGCACACAATGGACAGCAAGATTGCGACTGGAGATAAGTGGCATGCAGTGAAAATAGGTGATTACAGCAATTATGGCAAGGTGTGCATGCACACGACATCAGCAGCACCATAGTAATACAGCTCTTAAGGCAGTCATGTGATTGATTGCAATGGTTAATGGCATATGGCTGCTTGGTGCTAAGCCGAAGATAATCTGCAGTGGTGTCATGCTCCAGATGTGTGCATTTATGCATTTGAATTAGAGGACATTTTCTTGCACTGAAATATATGTGACATTAAGAAAGCTAAAACGTCACTTTAAATATAAACATGAGGTTCAAATTAAGTGACTTCAAACTAACATGAGCCCACTGTACAGAAATATTTAAGGTATAGCAGATACAAGTAAGCACTTTGTTTTGATTCCATGCCTTTGCAACAAATTTAGTAATCAACCCTTTGCAAAACTCCACAAGTCAGCTTTCTTGGACTGCAAATGCCCCTTTACCATGGCGACGCACACGAACCTTATGCTGTGCAAACACTGAGGAGCATTACTTTGACACAGCTGGCTTTCACCCTTTCTTTGTGACTGCACAAGGGGGTGGAGAGGGTTGCATTGTACCTGCTAAACAATGGATTGGGAGCTTAATCCCTTTACTGCAAAGGAAACGGGTGTAGCATTAGTTTGACAAAACGTCTCCAGCACCGCACCCTATTTCTGCCCCCAAAACTGGATTGGGATTGGCTAAAATGGTGAAGGGGTTCGCGCAATGCAGAGAACCAGATTTCCAGAGTTTTGCAAAGAGTTCATAGCAATTTAGAAACATTACCTTGTCATCTAACCTGCTCTAAGCATCAGCACATAAATCATCAGTTTTCTTACGTTAAGAAGCCAGCATATAAAAGTAATAAAAGTCCAGCATACACGAAAATTTTCAATGCATTTAAATCTGTGAGAGATAAATAAGTCTGCAAATATGAAAGCTATGCATAATCAAACCCAGTTCTACAGGCTTGCAACTTGGCACTTCAGATAGAGCTAGCCTTTCTGGTGTGCTGGCTGCTGCTAATCACTCAGCATAACATAACAATGAGCTCTTTCACATAACCACTTGTTTGTTCACCTAGCAGGCACTGCTATTATGAAAAAACAACAATGCTAATGCATAAAGACCAACGCATGGGAGAGCACATAAAGCAATAAGAGCAGGGTTTAACAGCCAACAAAACGATGCACTCTCTCCTTGCCAAATAACTGGGACAAGCCTGTCACAATATAAACATGCGATAGAAAACAGCAATAGCGCATCCATCTCTGCCTTCAATTTGTCATCAAGTGAGATTCCACAGTGCCCTAAGCAAGGTAAGTAACACATACTACACACATATGAGACATCATGCAATTTTCTTTACATGCTTTTTATCATACACGTGCAATTTTCATTCTTCAAGCTTCTGTTAGCACCCTACATTTATGCTAACAACTAGTGCTGTGGCACTCTAACCCAAGCTCACTCTAAGCAGTAAAGCCACTACATTAAACCTAAATTAATGTTTATATCCATAGCAAGTGGGAAGTTTCTTTTGTTACTTCTAAAATTTATAATGACCCTGTTTCCTTTTGAAGTGCTTAATGATAATATTGCACGCATTACACTGAGTGGATTCTGCTACTGAAACATGTTTGGTTTATAGGGTTTAAAGTCCCAAAGTGACTCAGGCTATGGAAGCTATAGTGAAGAGCTCCACATAATTTCGAACACTTGGGGTTCTTTAATGTGCACTGATATCGCGCAGTACATGAGCCTCTAGCATTTCGCCTCCACCGAAATGCGACCGCCGCGGCCGGGATCGAACCCACGTCTTTCAGGTCAGCAGCCGAGCACTATAACCACTGAGCCACTGCAGTGACCTTACAGAAACATGTTTAGAGTGACAGGTCTACAAGGAAGTTTTCAAGATGAGCAATCAGCCTACTTACCTCTTGCTTATATCTCTGTGGCCCATAATATTCTTGACAAATGCTTGAAGACCTAGTACCCGGTCCTCTAGAAACATGGGATCAAAATTGTTCCCAAACCAGCGCTTGGGAGGCAAGCAGAGTTGGAGGCCAGGAAACCGTGGTTTGAGCTTTGAAAAAGGATAGAAACAAAAAGGAGGAATGAAGCAGGAAACACAAGAACAACAAAGTGCATACGTAACTACAAGAGGCAAAAAAAATCTCAAATAAAACTGCCAGCCTTCTTAGTTCTCACTATGCAATCAGTGAACTAAGTACACGCAGAATATGCTACATTCTACAGTGCGATGCAAAGCACTATTTATTCGTTACTATTCAATATCTCGCCTGTCAACTGCAAATTCTGAACATAGCGATACATTAATAATAAACATGTACGCATGATCTGAAGGCACTCTACAGACTGGCAGCTACATACAGCGGCATTTTCTAACATCTGCATGTACATAGTTGAATTGTAGCAAAGAAATTTTTTAAAAACTTCCATTGCTACAAAAAACAAACAAACAAGAGGACCACTAAATTTAACTGCTGGGGAAAGAGAAATTACAGCTGCATGAAAAGAAAGTATTTCATGGTTGTGTTAAAACATTCTTCAAAGCCATTTCTAATTAACTGCTGCATGCACGAACAACAATTCACGCAATCAATGCTTGCCATATAAAAGGCCGTGCAAACAGGACTTTTTCAATACGGTGTTTTCATGTTTTGCTCTAAAAACTGTAAGACAGTAAAGACATGATGCTTAAGTGTGTCAGTCTACCACAGCTGGGAGCCATCCTGGTCCTAGGTAAGGCATGACTTATTACCCATGCTGACTCATAACAGGAGCATTAAAATGCTCAAGCATTTTGCTGTATCAACTCCACAAGGATTAGCAAGCAGTTTTTGCTATTATAAATGGTCGTTAATTAACATGAAAAACAGTCACATTGGTGTTCTGAACCTCCTGCTAGCGGTACCTCAATGAGGTTAACAGCACTTTTCACAGTCACTTTTGGCCACTATTCCGTAAGATTTGAGTCAATCTTATTATCTCTACCATGTACACCCAAAGTAATTCATCACAATACTTGCATGACATACATTACCATAATACCAACTGCATTTATTAAATAAACCATTTTCAAATAATATCCAGCACAAGCCTTCACATTGAACATTTTCACAAAGCATGCCTTGTGAAAATAGTGGCCAAAGTTGCTGCACCTGCTCATTCCTGATCAGCGTTTGCTCAAGCAATGATACGAATAATTGTATACAGATAATTAGGTGTAGTGCTAGCATCCTTTACGTATAAAGAGATATGCACAAGGCCCAAGCAAGACAACACAGTCTGGTCGCCAGAGTACTTTAATTAAGCGGGTTAACTGCAGCGCTGGTTATGTACGGCGTGACAGGTGTGTCCACAAATAGTTCATGCACATTTGCTCTGGCTAGACAAAGCCAGCACTGCTGTATCTACTGCACTCAATTAGGCCCAAGCATCCACTGATGGCATTTACAATGGCTGTGCTCCCTTGCACCCCTTTGCCACAGGGCAAATCTGTGCTGGCGACTAACAACTGCTTGAGGGGTATACTACTGGAATAAGATCCATTTTATGCCTGTGTTTATAGCAGCATTTAACAACCTGGGACATAAGCGCATATAAGCGTGTGTTCATTCTTAAAAAGCCTCTGCTGCTTGACACTGCTCGGGACAACACAAAACTAAAAACAGAGTCATCCAAGTCGAAGCAAAGTTAGAACCTTTATTAAGGCGCAATACTTTTGAATGCGTCATTTTTTTTTCTTAAGTGGGAAACTTCTTCACAGCCGTTACCTTTGTCACAGTAGAAGATTAAATTTTACTTGAAACTCATAACATTCGGTACAGTCAGTTCCATTCACAAATAATTGTAGTGATGATTAGTAACGAAAAATGCCTAATGAGTAAAAGAGTGCAGATGTAAATTGTTTGAAGTTACGACATTAAACGTTGCTAACATAAGTACTTCAGGAATGCACACTCCACAGGTCACTTAGGGGTCATTCCATGCCAAATGCACCAGCGTTTGTGCTTGACCCTTTCTGATTTCTTTAAAAAAATTTGTGGCTTTTTATTGAACTGTCAAAAGCAAGGTGCCTTAAAATTTCCTGGGAAAAAATTTTCTGTCATGTGACAGCCTTCTGAATTTTCCAGACTAATGCAAATCTAGGTTTGCGTAAAATATTTACAAATTGTTATTTATTTCTTTTTGCCTTCAAAATTTTTTACGAACAATGTATAGGAGTTGTACTTTTGTATCATGCATCAAGAGTTTTTGGTGTTTCTTAAATTTGTTTCTTAGCTCAAGGTGCATCATTTTTTCGTTAAAGAAAAAACTGCATGTGAAATTCATGAGCAATATAAAACTTCTCGTTTCCTCTTCATAATATGTACTATTTGGAAGAAAATTTTAAAAGTAAAGTTGACTGAATAATGTTCAGAAAAAAAGTCAAAATTTTAAGCAAGTGTGTTGTGCCGTGCATTCATTTGAAAATTTCATATTGAGTGCTCATTGCAGAAATACAAAAAGGGATTCAACTGATAGTCTGTTTTATTGTAATTTCACTCAGAAATTTTTATCGAGGCCTTTTTTGTTTTCGGTGAGAAAAAAAATTTTGGAAATTGTGTGCCGCAGCACTGGTGATAGCTGCCCCGTACTGTCACTTCACTGCACAACACAGCCTCGGCTCTGTTCTAACTGGTCTTCTTCCGTACACTCATGTATTCAGGCGTTCCTCATCCACTTTGAGCGAAGCCGGCATCACTGCTTCTCGCATGCCGTGTTTAGAAGAGAAGTGATATGCGAAGATGAAATAAAGTGGCTCGAGGGGGAATCCAGACCAGCGACTGTATGATCACCTCAGGAGGCCAATGTTTTACCACCACAACCTCTGCATACCACTACTCTTATAAACACAGCATGCGAGAAGCGATGATGCCAGCTTCGCTCAAAGCACGAGAGCAACGCCTGAACATGTAAGTGCGGAAGGATAGCAGTTTGAGCAGTGCTGAGGCCATGAAGTGACAGTACAGGGCAACCATGACCCCACAATTTCAAACATTTTTTTCCTTGACTAAAACAAAAAAAAACCTTGACAAAAATTGCAGAACAAAATTAACAAATTAACATGGAATGGGCTATTAGGTGAATTGAATTTTTCATTTTTGCAACGAACAACTCAGTATGAAATTTTTGACCAAATACGCAGCACAACATACTTTTTCGAACACTTGGCATTTTTTTTCTTACTGTTACTCCGTTAAAATTTAGTTTAAACAATTTTTACAAGTAGTGGATGTTATGGAGAGCCGATTAAAAAGTTTTATAATGGTCATGAATTTTGCATGCGAGTTTTTGGTTTGGTTTATTGGGGTTTAACGTCTCAAAGCGGCTCCAGCTATCAGGGGCGCCATAATGAAGGGCTCCGGAAATTTCGACCATCTGGGGTTCTTTAACGTGCACCGACATCGCACAGTGCACGAGCCCCTAGAATTTCGCCGCCATAGAAATTCCGCCGCTGCTGCCGGGATCAAACCTGCGTCTTTCAGGTGAGCAGCCGAGCGCCATAACTACTGAGCCACCATGGCGGGTCGCATGCGAGTTTTTAAAAGAAGTTAAAAAATGACATGTCTAGAGCAACAAAAAAAAAAACGAATTAAAGAAACATAAAAACTTCCGTACTGGCAATCGATTGATGCATGATACAGAAGTACAATTCCTAGCAATACGTAACATGCACTTGGGACGCTCACCACAGTTGCCTGATAACACGAACACAGTTGAAGTTGAGAGTTCGATGAAAACTCGTCTGGTCGGGGACAAACATGTTGACGAAGAAGAAGGAGCGCCGACCAAAGAAAACAAAAAACAAAAAAAACAGACGTTTCGGCTCCCGTACGGGAGCCTTGTTCACATTGAAAATGTGAACAAAATGTGAACAAATGTTCACATTGAAAATGTGAACAAGGCTCCCGTACGGGAGCCGAAACGTCTGTTGTTTTTTGTTTTCTTTGGTCGGCGCTCCTTCTTCTTCGTCAACGAACACAGTTGCTTGATAACATCCACAAATCTGTGCCCACACATTTGATACAGAGAATGGGGCAGCGTTTACACCAGCTGGCATAATGTAGGCGACCAAGATAGGAGCATTGCCAGTCTTCGAGTTTTACTATTGCCAAACTTCAATGTTTCAAAAAAAGAACATTTGCATAAACCTCACTGCCAGTGAAAGACATACAGGCTTTAGTTCTTTATTTTTCTTTCAAAAAATCATCACCTATTTGTCATTACTTCTGTTCTGTATTGTTCAACAATTTTTTTTGTTCTGCGAAAAGGCTAGACAAACTCGACAGTGACAAAATATGCCCGTATACCAGTAATAATCCGAAGTCATTATATAAGTGTATAATAAATATTATACTTGTGATGTTTTCCACAATCACCATAGAGTAAACAAAAACAAACATTTCAAAGAACGGTGAATTCTGAAGGGAAATAAACTGAGTTTCATATGTTCCTATTCTTGAATATCGGCAAGTAAAAGGTTAAATACCCCCCGTTGTTTTTCCACTTATAATGTGTTCTTTCCCTGTTTCAATTTTTAAAAAAATGTGCCATATTCAGCTCAGTGGTCCTGTATTTCCAATTCTGCACTTACTATGTCGGTGCCTCTTACCTGCATCCTCACGTTCACATTTACCAACATGCCGGACAGTTTCTGGTCGTATCCTCTATTATAGTACTCTCTGCACCTTTTCCTACCCTTTTGTGTGTACTCCTTTCATGTATGTTGGCTATTTCTCGTCGCTTCTTATGTCTCATTTACCAACGTTTCTGGTTTTGTATGATGTATTCCTCCTAGCTTATTGCTCTTAACGATGTCTTCTTGACTATTTTCTGCTTTTTATTCGATCTAAGCATTTATGAAGAACGTAACATTGTCAGTCCCACTTCTCCGCCCCAACTTACCATGCCAATATAAGCACCAAATTACCAAGTGCCCTGCCCACAAATGCTCAATGCTTTCACGAGCTCAGAGAGTATGCGCAATTTATGCTGAATAATACTGTATTGTATAGTATTACATCGAATTTTTCACTCCTCTAATAAAATTTATCTGAAGGATCTGTGTATCAAAATTTGGCGATCTGGAAGTTAGCGCATTGTCACGTCATCTCCGGCGCTCAGACGAACTGCTCTGCGCTTTTAAAGCTAAAGCTTTACTGGCCGCGAACTTGCGACTTCGCCGTGGGGGTACTCCTAGGAGGAACATGAAGTCACAATGCGCATCACAATGTGCACCTTTCCACGGATATTTCTCTCTCTCTCTCGCTCCCTAGTCACTACTGGGCATGCGCCACTAGTAGCACCCAGCTGCAGCAGCGCCGCGCCTTTCCTCAAAATCTAAATTTCAATTTTCAGTTTTCTCTTCTTTCCCTCCCTCCTTTATCCCTTCCTTTCATCATGGTTTTGGTGTCCACCAAGATATGTGAGACGGTTACTGTGCCATTTCCTTTCCTCAAAAACCAAACAAAACAGGTGAGCTGACAGCGTTCATAGAGTTCATTGGCGTTGACAACTTTGCAAAGGCCAATCATTTTCACGAAAAAAAATGCGCACAACCGGCTCTGTGGGTCAGTAGAGACCTCAATCTCGCTTTCATGTACGTGGCGTTGGTGTCCAACTGCAAAAGCCTGCTTTGATTGTGTTCCGCACACTAGATAGGCAGCGCACCCTCCCTGCCACCCTGGGAGGTGGCATGCGGTTAATAGTGTGATCGCGAGAGATTGATCACCAAATGAATGCTGCGGCCTAGCTATTGCTGCAGTGCCGCATGTCAGCCACAACGCTGTCAGCGCTAATGCATTCAGGCTACATCTCTCTCACCACCGCCACATGTATCAAAGCACGAATGAGGCGGCCGCATATCCAGGGAGCCAGTTACGCGCCCTTCCTTTCCTCAAAGCCATCGCCGTTTAGAACAATGCCAATGTAAATGAACACAGTGAACGCCGACATCTTTCGCTTTGTATATCCTGGATTAGCTGAGCTAATCCACATTAATTTTTATAGATGTAGCATAGATATAGGGGAGAAACAAAGGTTGCAGGGTGCAACCAATGGCTGGCTGCCCACATCACGGGCAGCATCACCATCTGTTAATCTCCAAAAAATGACCATGGGTAACTGTAGGGTTTTGAAGTGGAGTTTTTCAATCGGTATGATGTATGACCAGAGATTCAGTACGGCATCCAACAAACGTCTGACAAAATCACTAACACCAACAGTATGCTACAGCCAGGCACCCAAGAAAAGGGATGCCCAGATGGAATAAATTGCAAAAAGATTCAAACTACTATGCCTTCTAGACGTGTGCAAACTGTGAGCATGCCCGATACAACAACACTGACACATCTACTAAAGCTAATATGTTCCAACTGGTTGGATGACTATACATGTTTAAAGCTTTTAAATGCATGTTAGCACACATCAAAAACAGGATAAATGCAGTACCAGCAACATTGGCATCCTCTGCAAGTGCCCCTCAACAAGAAGTGGTGGGGCAGCTTACCTGTTTGCTCAACCTTGCAAAGTCAGTGTACCGCCTGAAGACAAACCAGTAGCGCCCACTTTCAACGTGCTCCACTCTGATCTTGAACACCTGGCAGACACAGCAATTAGCACAGCTTGTTTGCACAGCTATGTTTGCACAGCGAAGTACAGAGTAAAAGGTGTCTTCACAGAAGACAATGCTTTACAATGCTTTCCCCCTAATGGGGCTATAAACTCAGTTCTTTAGTGGAGTAAAAAAATTTGGCCTTTCTGCCTGTTTGTGCAGCGTGGGAATCTGGGGAAGTCAACTCTGATTGTGTGAACTCGCATTTTGCGCCATGCAAGCTGAATTCGACATCAAGAATGATGCTACTTATTTGAGCGCTATGATTGGGTTGGTATGTGAACACTGCACCAGAGCTGTCTTTCACACATTAGTCCAAACGAACTGCTCCACATCACAAAGTATCTGACATCAACACAGCCCAAGTATTGTTATTACAAGACACAATCAATACGCTTGCTGGTAGCATACCATCACAAGCCAGTGTGTGGAAAAGTGTACGGTGAGCTTCCACAGGCAACTGTCGTTTACACAAATCTTCTCTCCCCTTAGCAAAACTTTGTGTTTGGTGAAATCTGCACATCTAACATATTTAAAAAGTAATTCATCGGTCTTGACCTGCTGCATGCAACAGCTTAGAGTTCCTTCAAAAAGATGCTCCAACTCATATTCATGAGCACAGGAGGATGGGAAGACCTTTGCTCAGCGCTACGCCAATGCTAAATTAGACGAGTCCTTTAGGCGAACTCCATCATGTAAATACCTTCGCAGTACTAGTAGCCGCTTCACATGCAACACATTAAGATACCTGTCAAGCCGACATAAAATAAATGTAAGTCAGAAAAAGGGAAGCACACAACTATGTGGGGCTCACACAGGGGTGGATTTAAGGAGGCGCGGAGGGGGGGGGGGCAGTGGCCTCTTCCCGAAGTGAGAAATTTTACATGGGAAAACCATGCCTAATCCCACTTTGTCTACAAAAGAAGTAAAAAAAAAATACAATTGTTAAAATGGGATACCCTTTCCAACTGCCCTCTCTTGGAGTGACACAAAAATCATCCTGAGCTTACAGGGCTCACATCACTAAAATTTCAGCCAACTGTACAAAGAGCCAAAGCGCGAATCTGCACAATAATAATAATAAAAAAAAACTGCACAAGAACTCACCTAATTAACCCCAAAATGACCTTTCTTTTGACAATGACAATGCATAGACTAATACAACAAATATAACCCTTCAGTCACAGTGTACATGTGTACGCAATTTGTTTTATGATGGCTTTGGTTACTGTCGGGATATAACGTATCGCAAATGGCCAGAGCATTTTGCAACCTTTGTGACAAAGCCATGCAGGACCACTTCTAGCCAGGTATGTGAAATGAATGCAGCGAACTTTCATGATAGATACCTTTGTGTTTTACAAAAGCACCAGAGGGTGTCTGAACGTGTGTGTACTCGTTCATTTGTTTTGCATGCATCAGCATTCCCAGCAAACCTAAAATAAGCTGAATTACTTACATAATGACATCATAACTTGGGACTGAAGGGGATGATATATCATTTACACATGCTAAACTAAACTAAAGCTAAACATAACTAATTCTGTTGACTGAAAATAAACATGCATGCAAACACTGCAGTGAAAACAAGGAAGCCGTGGTGGCAGATGTGGTAGTACAGTCCCAACCCCATCCCCTAGTACACACACCTCTCCCCGAATGGCAGCAATTTCTACCCTGTGCCCTTGCTGCTAACAATAAGCCCACACTAGCATGCCTAAATAAAGAATGCAAAGCCCAGTTCTGTCAACTCCCTATCAATAGGTAAAAATAATGAACAAAACTTGGAGGAACTTACTGTAAACCTTGCTCGTTCTTCCATGACTTCATACCCAATAATAGGAGTGTTGTACTCTGGAATGACGACTATACCGTCTTCTTCGATATCACAGCAATGGCCATTGGAAACATCACCAGAATCGCTGCTCACACTGCTTAGAGACTCTCTATCTTGTTTTGAGAATGGGTAACGCGACATCTCATGCAGTGCTCCTTGCTCAGGCACTGGCTCATTTTTTGGTGTACAACTGTTGTCAGTGTCCAAGGTGTCAGCTTTGGAAGGATGTTGGTTGCTTTCTACTTCGCTGGACATCATCAAAGAGTGAAGTAAAGCCTAGAAAGAGACGAAAGAATAGTTGTAGCAACAAACTTCCCTTTTTAATTCCGTAAATCAACTTATTAGTTTTTATTTAACATGATTACAGAACAACAGCTTAACATAGGGGTCTTAATGTTCCACTGCCTCTTAAATTATTGGCGTCTGAAGAGACAAGCAGCCTCGCCATTTAGATGCAGGAACACAGTACGTATACATGCCGAACACAATGCCTGTATGATTGAAAGCAGGAAGCACACAGTATACTTCCAACAAAAGAACAATGCACAAAAATTCGTCAATTGCACACAAAGTTGAAGATATCATTTTTTTTTGTCACTCAAGCATCAAATGTACTTTAGTGAAAGCTTCACCAAAAACAGAACCGTATTATGTGGCAACTGCTGCTTACTGGCAGCCAAAATAACCATGTAAACTGCTTCTTCACTTAAGTCAATGCACCAGTCGTCCACACACAAGAGATGCAATTAAGGCAAGCGAATTTCATTCAACATACAACGGCTACAATTTCACTGTTTTAAAACTTGGCTCAATACACACTTGCTAGCAAGCGCAGAAAAATGCCGGGACGGCACGAATCGAAACTTTGTGCACAGTCTTCTAAAACAAAACGGGATCACTGGATCGGACCGAATACAGCACATTATTCATTATATGGCTGGCTATCACACAGTGCCCGGACGAAAACGCTAAATAATATATTCTGCTACAAGTAATCATTACATCCTAAAATTAGGAGGTAGCGTCCCAGTTCAGACCTAGACCTGTCAGAAGGAACACACATATGCACGTAGGTCCGCCGCTTGGCAGGGAGAGCGCACTAGGACGCCCTCCTCCTTTCTTTTACCCAGTGACATATATACAAGAGCTCCGATGCCAAATTTAGTGAGCCTCACCACTACCGAATGAGGCTAAACCTGCCAAATGTTTCCCTTTTACTTCCTGATAACCTTGAACATTGATACGCATGTACACGATTGCGAACAGCGAACGACATTTAGCAAAAGAAGAGTATGGCAGTGCATGAAATGAAGGACATTTATTCCAATAAGAACGATTGCATTAGCCACAACACGTAAACAATTAAACATATAAGACACTCACCCGAAACAAATGACAGAACTAAGCGCTCATAAGAAATCTGCCTCGTAGCGGTCATTAACTTAATATAGACCAACCTGAAATAGGTCGTGTTATGACAAAACTTTAAAGCGAGAAATACCGTATGTAAGAAATGCAAAAACAGTAACGAGCAGACGTAAATAACTTTCGGTAGGCCTAACACACTGCAAGAGCATACGGAGCCGTAGCGATGCAAGACGCGTCTGAAACCAGTCACGTGATCACCCGTCAATTCGCGGATTGGTTGCACGCGTTTTAATACAAGAAAACCAACATGAACTTCGTTGCTTGCTCCAATTAAACTTTCCGTTTACCCTGCGTATTCGGTTGTGCACAGAATAACGAATCAATGTAGCATTTTATGGCTAAAAAATTAATCGAGACGTGAGAGGTGCGCATTTTCTCTGATGCACGCACCGTAATGGCTACAAGCCTACAAGTTTCCGCACCGAGGAAAAACCGCTCAGCAACGATACATCAATGTCTCATAACCAAACGGCTGCTTCGCAGTGACTCACTCGCTACAATGTAACGGTCACAGAGGAGACAACACCGCAGGAGCTAATGTTCTACGTAACTTGTGTTTTGTTCGCGGCATATTTGGCCTAACGCACATGTCGCGACCGCAGCACGGCAGTGGACCTCCGTGCACTTTCTCCCCTTTCTTGGTGGAATTTTCCGGAATGAACGCCGCGGCACGAAGGGCTCATGTGGAGACAACATAAGCAGCTTAGATGGCACACACTGGGCCCAGGAAACAGCGAAAACGATCAACAGCGTCAATCACACCACAGGATCGAAATAAAGTGCTGATTTATTTCAGACACGAGGCTTTACGTATCCGCTCGCACAGCTCACACGAGGACGAAACAACCTGAAAATCTGCCGCATACAGGCGAACAGGGTCAGAGGAACGCATTTATACGCGCACATGGACATAACGTTCAAGCCAGACGGCCAGTCTGACGAGCAGGAAATTTTGCTACAAGTCAGTGATGTGATGCAAAATTTGCATTTCATAGGCGAACCTAAAATGAAAATGAGTCCCTCGAAGAGCTGTCTAAGGAATGAGGAGTCTTTTTTTTGCCAACCACATTGTCCTGGAGCCTGCGCACGGCTTCTTGAATGAGCGTTCCTTGCTGAAGAAGTTCCTGCAAGAGTTCGTATGGGTCTTTGTCGGAATCCTGCTGGTGTTGGTGGCTGGCGGCGCAGGTCCGGCGTGCACAGTCTTTCGCCACGGCGGATAACACACCATTACTCTCTGACCGCCGAGGCACCAAATACGGGGAGTAACGTGGATGTCGCTGTTGCCCACAGACGTGGCAAGGCTGCTGGTGCGACTTGAGTTTTAGGTTCTCTTTGATGGCCGACGCCAGGTCCTCTTCTACCTCGGCCGCTTTGCCCAGCACACTTGATCCTTCCGACGACAGGACATTCTCCACGACAAGAATATTTCCATTCCTGGGCATCGCTTGCGCTCGCTGCAAGTCGTCAACGGTCCCAGTAGAGGCCCGGACGAAGCCAGACAGCACGTTTTTTCCACCGGACGCACAGTGCACCAAACGCTCAATCTTTGTTTTGGACCGAGGCCTATGCACCTTGCGCCACACACGCCACACGCGCGCGAAGAAATAGTTCCTTGTTGTAAGGCGCTTAAGAAATTAAAACGCATAGTTATAACTGTAAAAACCTACAAACTCAAAATAACTAAGTAAATTTACATTTCAGCATAATATAAATTGATTTTTGAAACATAATATGGAATGTAAATAAACCCCCTTCCCAAATACGGCGAAGCGACACAATATGGGTGCGACATAAACAGAAGCCAGCGGTCGGCCATAGGCGAAGTTACCGTTGTGGCTCCCGTAGCCTAGCTGTAGCCTAATTGGCCTAATCACGCCGTTGACGCCGTGAACCTTCCGCACACTTGCGTGTGGATATGGTCCTCAGTGTGGGGCAGCACTTATCTGACGTCGCGCCATTGGCTGCGTGTCGGCACTGAGAAGTGAAAAATGAAACTTAATGGGTCAAAATATGAGTGGTGATGACCAGTGCCAACGTTGGGCTGTTGGGCCCGGCTTTGACTCTGAACCCTTTCCTGTTTTTGGCATACCAATATTTGGTTGCTGAACATTTGGGCTGTCGCGAATTGAGAACTTATCGGTGTGACCAACGTTCTGTCTCCTTTATCGTGTGTGTTTATGGGACTGTGGAATGGCATGCAGCGTGAAACGATAGTTACTGTGCGTCTGTTTCCATTTTCTTTGAGTTGACGTTTCCGGATGCATACCGGCTGCTTTCCGGCATATACTTCCTTTTTATCTAAGAGCGGAAGAGACATTATTTTGCACTGCCCCTGAACGAAAATTATGTTCGTTGTGGTCAATTTATGAATTACACCTTCCTCGTTCTGACTGCACTTGATCATGATGAAAAATAACGTAGAGGGAAGACGAAAGACGGATAGGACGATGCATACAAGCGCTACTGGATAAGCTACTAAAACAAACATTATACATATTGAAATAATCTGACTAGATTAAGAGCGAAAACTAAATCTTGATAAGTTTGAGAGACGGACCTTAGTGCACCATAACAGAGAACATTGTGGCATTGTCAGAAACTTAACCTGTGTTAATGTAGTGTTACGTCCACATTCTGCCAACTGCAGCCTCTAAGGAAGCTTGTTTATAGCGTGGCAGCAAATTTTCGCTCAGGGCCCCACGATTTTGTTAGTGTTGCACTAATATAAACACCTAGCTTTTTGAATTGTAAGTAAAGTATCAAAATGAAATTTGATGAGGTAATGTGTGGGTTCACATATTTCAGCAGCACCACAGAGCACAGCTAGTGCTTGTCACTGCAAGCCACTCGGGCTTGCATTTTCTTTTCGCAGTCCGAACGTTGTCTCTCTGTAGCGAAGGAATATTCCATGCTAGCACTAGTGTTTGCAATCAAGTTTAGTCTCTCAAAGTTATACCAGTGTTTACAATTTGTTTATTGACCAGAAAGTAACTGATTGCTTGTAATTGATTACAGAAAAAGTAATTGATTACTGATAACATTACCACTTGCAAAAAGTAATCAATGCATTGCAGAATTTAAATAAAATGTAACTAATTACTAGTAGTCAGTTATTTTCAAAACATTACGTACAACTCTGGTCATATTTCTGTGCGAACACGGCTGTATTACAGCAGAGACGCAGACATGGATGGCTGACAAAGACTGGTGCTAAGCTCAAACTGTTTATTAATTCTTGGACAAGCTATGTACACAGTTGTGTACAAGACGAACTTGCAGCTTCTGAGAGTGGGCTGCACCTAGCAGTGATTTCTTTGTTTCAGGTGAATTTCGCATCTTTCATCTTGCAAATAAGCTGAAGGAAACACAGTGAATAATAATTCGTGAAACAGTGAGAAAGGTAGCACATCGTCCGCCATTTATGCGCAGATGTTATTTGCCACCAGTAGTAACATTTTTTTTTTCAATTTCAAGCATAATGTGCACCTTTGAAACAAATTATTTCCATGACCCATCAGGTGTTTATAAGTCGCAGTGTTTCGATGCTGCTAGTTCCATCAATTGTAGCACCTTGTAAGAAATTATACGCAACCCTGCTCAAAATCAACCTCTTGCATTTTGTGCTGGAAAACTAACAAATTGTCTTTCTTAAGGCCTGACTATACTATTTCGGTGGAAAAATATTTCATTTTGATGGAAACAAAAAATGGTGTATCAAAAGGTTAAGCAAAACAAACAACTCAGCAGTAACGTAGTGTCTTTGTTGCACTTAACATGTACATTAATGTTTACAGCCTTCGGGTTCACTTTTGACTGACTTGCAGATCGAGTGCCAGTTATAAACTATTGTGGGCAGGTTTGGGACAAAAAAAAAAAAGAGAGAACAGATGTTCTCTAGGCTGCTTTATACTGTCTCTTTAGCAAGACATTGTCGTAATATTTAAAAAGAATAAACAGGCAGAATTCAGTCTAAATATTTCAAGAAATAAGGGATACATGCAATTAATCTTGGCAGTGTGTTGCAACTACATCTATTTCAGTGTGGTTTTGAAAGCTATATGTGTAAGCTTCCACTTAAACAGAGCCAAGTAGAGTAAAGCACCTTATGCATTGTGGAACTACAACATTAATTAAGCCTTTTTCAGTGTCATTGCCCTATAGTATTTTTTGCTATTAGCCAATTTTGTTATGAATGCTAAATAACCTCAGTTACAGAGTGGCAAAGAGTGGAAAGAATTGAGATGTTCAATTCCAGTAAAGTAAACCTAAACATGTTATTTCATGCTTGTGAAGGAAGCGACCAAGACGTTAAAGGAGAAACAATTTTTTTGCTGTTTTTTTTATAATGTATTGTAGAGGGCACACACCACGCATGGTAACCAGTAACCAGCAGTAGCTGTGCCCACAAAGCAGGCTGCATTCAAGTGAGGTGTTCATTCTGCAGGGTGTTAGTATTTCAAGTAAGGTGTTTATTCTGCAGAGTGTTTGTATTTTGCATGTTTAGCAGTTAGAAGAAATTGCCGAGCCTGAAATCAAGTTAGAGTAAATGAGCTTTATTAAAGCCTGTAAAGCATAAACTTATGACACTGTGGGCTTTCACAAACTGCATTAGGCGTGTCCAAACTGAACATAAGTTTTTCTTTAAGAAAATAAAGCACCTTTCTCAAACTTGGGTTGGATGCCCTGTACAATCTTAACCATTTTCCGGTATCTTTTCATTAAAGGACTACATGCACCTAATCTTAGTTGTGTGTTTCCTTCCTTCAAATGATGCTTTAGACATTGGAACTACATGAATCACCAGGTGGTATTCACCTGCGACCACTAAATAATTTATAATTGAATTTCTTCTCTCGTGCCGTTTTGGTTTCATCAACCGAATGATGGCTGTGTTGTACAGTTGACCTTTAGTTCACATGAAGCATAAGAAAACCTGCAACATAAATGCTGAAATGTAGTTTTAATTTACTACAGCACTTAAACCAGCCTAATTCAAGAGCCGGAACGACAACAAACGACGTATCGGCAGTCATATTGCCGTTTCTTTTCGTGCCTCACCTGACCGAAAGGTCAGATGCATGTCACAGCCACCGTTCAGCTGACGAAACTGAAACAGCATCAAGAAGAAATTCAATTATAAATTACTAAACAGTCGTAGGTGAATACCACACAATCATCCATGTATATTAATGTCTAATGCATCATTTGAAAGAAGAAAGCACGCAAGCAAAAATTTGGTGTCCAAAGTTCTTTTTTCAGCACTGTGGCGAAAAAATTTTTGTGCTGCATGGTTGTGTGTTACATGCTGGCCCTCTCTCTACCATGTCCTTTGCAGGGTTATATTAAGGATCAGTGGTTTTCGTTTTGTGCATTCCATCTTTAGAGGTGCAGCAGCGTTCATTTGTTGCTGTCAAAGTGGCCTCTGTGACTACTCTCTTCGCCTTGTATTGAACTGGTCGACTAAGGTAACAAAGGTGTCTGCTGGCTGCTATTTTTTTTTTTCAGAATCAGTCTCCAAGTAAAGTATTGTGTTCACTTGTAGAACTTAAAATACTTGTAAATAGACTCTGCAGATGACTGCATCTTGTTCTGGTCCTTTGAATGAATGCTTATACACTTTATGTTTTCCTGTACAAGAAGGGCAGAGATGTGCATGCTATTAAGAATTGTTGGAAAAGGACTTTTTCAGTGATAAAATAGATTTCAGTCCTGAAAATGCTGTCTTGCACTGACTTGGGTTGCTGCCACAGCAATAGGGATGGTGGCCAGGGACTGCAGGTTATGATTCCGTAATTTTATCATGAAATTTGAAGACATTTTAAGTATGGCTTTTTTAGTGCACTTTTTAGTGCATCAAGGGGTCTCGCGCCCCTGATGGTCCAAATTAATCTGGAACATGGAAGGTCATTGATAGGGCAGAGGGTTTGCAGGGAGAGCTTGCCAAGCGAATGAGCTTCTTACAATGAAGTGGCACCTTGTGCCACTAGAATGGGTTGGTGTGTACTTTTTTCTTTCCTGACTAGCCTGATCTGTATATTTGCCACAGGCCTCAGCAAGAGCGCAAAAAGTCAGGAATAAAAAAATAACTGCTTCTAATTTTTCAGCTTTTCCTATCCAGGTGCCAAGATATCTAAGGTAAAATATGTGACCACCAGTGAATGTTTCATTTTACAGGCATGGTCACTGCACCTGCATATTACCACTGGCTTGACAATGAGACACATGGGAAAGTGAAATACCTTTGCCAAGCAACCATAATGCTAATTTGAACAGTTTGATCAATATGTTTCCTAGAAGGGTAGAAACTATTGCTGATATAATCAAATTAGTGCTATATGAACTTGATATAGCTTCAGAACTGCTAAGGGCTACCATTTTGGAGCATAAATCTTGGTTTTGTGACATCACTCAGCTATGCCAGCTGCTTCCACATGTACATGGTGCAACTTGTCTATCAGCTCGGAGCAACTTTATTTGGTCTGAACAATAACTTATGGTAAGCTGTACAAACAGCAGTTCTCAGCCATTTACAGAACTGGTTTGAATTAGTAGTTTTTTATTTTATTCACTGTGGTTAGGTTATAGTTGTAAGACAATGAAAAAAAAATAGTTTGGTTTCACTTGATTCTTATTATAGGCAAAAGTAAGAGCTCCCATTGGTTTAGTCTTGATGCTGTTCATTACCCTGACTGCAAGTTGTAACTGTGTTACTCCTGAAACAGCATAATATACAAAACATGAGCACTGCATATTGGTTTAATATTTCTTTTGGAACTCTGCAAGCCGTGTACTAGGTGTGATGAATTATATCTCGCAGATTCTGAGTTACGGAATGAAGCCATGGTCGTGCATACTTGCATGTGAACAAGGTGCTATTTGCTTAGACTATCCTTCCCACTTCTAAATTGTACACCAATATGACAGCAAGTTCGTGTCCATGATAAGCTGCCATGGGATATGTCAAGTGATGTCATGGCTTGTGCCTGATATGCTGATAATGTGTATGTTATATCATGCCTGATATCATGAAGCATATGTGATTCATTCATATGCTTGGTAAGCTGCTATGGTATGATGTCTTGAGCACTGTGGTGACAGTACATATAGGGATGAGAGCTAGATCAGGTACTCCTACTTTGAAACAAATGAATGAGTGACATATGAACTATGGCATAAAAACTCTTAAGAGTGCCAGGACACGTTGCCATAAATAGAGTGCATCTTCACTGTGAGCAAAGTCTAATTGGGTAAAAAATTTGGTTATCCATTCTTACTTCTTTTCTTGTATTAATTGAGCATCCGGATATGACATTCTCAGACCAGTAGTGGTGCATACAATGCAATGAAAGAATTTACATGAAACCCAACTCTGAGCATTATGTCCATACATGCTGTATTACCCCCAACATAAGCACATATATGTTGTCCCACTTTTTTATGCACGGTACAATGAATTAAAAAGAATCATGCATGACACTATGCCTCCTTATTTGTTTTCTTCTGACCTTAAAAAAGAAAATGTCTGCAATAGGACAAGAATGCGACAAAAAGAAAGCTAAGAGCATAATTGAAACTGATGGCAAATACAACAATCCAGAGGGCCACAGAAATCGGGCTCAGCAGACACATATCTGCCTTCTGGGTAAAGGTATACACTTATTGCCACTTGTCGACTGATACATTTGTCAAATCCACTTCTCCTATGGCCTGTAAAATAGATGACAACAGTGGAGACACTTTTTAAAGATACTGCAATTATGTACTGCCAAAACTTTTTTGTTGTTGTTATCTGTCTATTTAAAAAAATACTGTACAGTTCTGATTGATGAAAATGAGCTTTTCTTGGTTGGTTGTTGACCTCAATTTTTTTTATCGTGATAATAATAGCAGTAAATTATGCTTTTAAGTGTGAGTGAACAGAAGATTACAAGTACCTATAGCCTACTGACAGAAACAGAGTACAGTAAGCATGAGGATGAGATTATCTTGTTCAGTGGTGCAGTGTCTCAGATTATAATAGATGGCAGGCGATACTTTCATTTTCTGTGTACTTAAATACTTTTCCTGGCTCTCAGGTGCTTTAATCTCATGCAGATATTTGGCCAGAAGTGGCAAGGCTTTATTTGAATATATAACATAAACTGCTTATGAACAGGACACAGAAGAGGTGCAGACAGGGCATCCAAAAGATGCAGACACCCAAAAGTGGCATATGTAATCTTGCTTCAACCAGAATGAAGAGCATTCAGACCACATGAGCAGAACTTCACTGCTGAAGTACTGATGGTGGCACCCATTGCTAGGAAAAAAAAAAAAATCACTGCCAGGAAACAGTGGACTATGCAGGCCTCTCCATCATTTAAAATTTCTTTGGTCTGGTAGTGCTGACATCTTCGAATTTGTTCCAAACAAAACATAAGTGCTTCACAAAACCAAAAGTGCTAAACAAATCCACTACCAGATCCCACATTGGTGCGAAATTTTGGCATGAAAGAGCCAGCAGTTTAGTTGGAAGTTACATTTATACTATGGTCTCTATATAAGCAATGCAACAGTTGGCAGACATTTTTCGTACTTTATTAGACACTGCACCATGAAGTCGTAGGTCTTTATGGTCGGCTGATACCAGCTGTAGATTATGTTGTAGTAAGGCATGTGTAAAACTTTTGGCTGAATTTAATATGTTGTGTGATGGTCGTGTTTATAAAAGCACTGCTTCGTAATATGTAGTTCGTTTCAGTTAAGGGGGGAGCCTGGTCTTGAAAAGAAAAGTTTTATTAATGAAGTCACAGTTTAGAGACCTTCAGGGAACGTATTTCTGTGTGCCGATTCTAAATATCTCATTTAATTTCATGTAAAACAATTCCTTGAGCACTTATGTAATTTTTATGCATGTATCTTGTGAAGAACTTTGAAAAAAAAATTTGCTGATATGTATGACATTGGGTTCTCTTGAAACTAAGGAATGCAATAAGGGTAAAATTGTCTTCCTGCCTATCATAGAACTTAAGTTATAGGGTTTTAAAGTTGTTGCTTCAGAAATGCGAAGAAAAGTGTGTATTCTTGTTTCTGAAGTGGCAGCTTAAATACCCTATAACTCAAGTTCTATAATAGCCAGGATGATTTTACCCTTATTGCATTCCTTAGTATCAAGACGACCCAATGGCATACATATCAGCAAGTTTCCCGCAGCAGAATTTTTTCAAAGCTCTTCACAAGATACATGCATAGAAATTATATGTGTCCAAGAAAATATTTTACATGAAATTAAATTACATATTTAGAATCAGCACGCAAAAATACATGTTCCCTGAAGATTTCGTAACTATTACTACATTAATAAAATTTTGTTTTCAAGACCAGGCTCCCCACTTAAAAGAAAATAAATGCCAGAAACCTTGTAAAGTAATTTTAAGATTGCTGGCATTCGTGTGCACTCTGGTCCTGTGTGTGCCGAGATTTGCATCCAGATTTGCAGCAGTCCTGATTACTATGGACCTAATTGGCAAACAAGTGTCACTAAACTGCATATAATCTGTCATAGTGATTCCTGCTATTTTCAAATTTGGACACTGTTTTGGTTCCAAGAGCTGGTCAAAGCCCCCTATAGTTATTTCGTTTAACCTGCTTCAAACAGAGCACTAATTTGTCAGGTAGTGAAATATGAAGAACAGCCATGCATGTGACCTTCAGTTTTCTATTAACACAACAGTGTTAAGGGTCTTTTTCAGTGGCATTCCCGGCATCAGTGGTGTTGTGAGCGGAAAAGCAGGTGGCCCACCTTCCATCTAGGTCATGTGACCTCGTGACATCGTCACAACCTACCCACCAGATTGTGAGCAAACTGCCCATCATGGCAGGTGGCAGTTAAATTTGTGGTTGGTCGCAAGAAGTTGCACGGGAAGAGCAACTTGGGTCTCACAAGCCCCACCCGTGGCTGTGTTTGAAACGTCCACCTGCGGGGAGCTGTGGTATGCTTAACCGCTGCACCACTACGCTAGTAATTATGAGGACTCCTCACAATCTATGAATGTGAAGTAGAGAATGACCAATTCCATATATATGGGCAAGAAGGCAGAACTTAGGCAACAGAGAGGGAGTACTTGTGTGGGAGGGATCTATAACGCTGTTGCTTTGCATTCTTAAGGGTAGGTGCATTATCTGATAGTGAAAGAACATTGTCCATGTATGTGAAGTGATGCGCAAGCTTAAGGCAGAGCTTAAGTCTCCCCTCAAGATTTCTGCTTTTGTGCACATTTGAAATGATATGTGCATGTTGAGGTTCCTGAACACAATTTTTTCATCTTGTTGGCAATCCCAGGCCTGTGTTCAGATTATTCGCCATCT